>WIGN01000617.1:0-14668 GCA_014235955.1 Colletotrichum sojae
TTGCGCTTCTTTCTACACCGCCCATCTGCCGCCGGAGCAATCTATCGCAGCCCCACGCGTGCGAGATAAGGGGACGAGCCTTTCGCTCGGCGCATGAGATGAGGTGATGTGGTCTGGATAAAGCTGCTGGCAGCTGCAGCAGCCCAGGCGAAGCAGGGTACCTGAGGTAGCAGCGAGCAAGGCGGGATTGCGGCACTGTGGATGGACCCTGAATTTCCCTTCCGCCATGTTAGCCGTTGATTTTATTTTTCGTCTTTTTTTTTTTTCCCTTCCTCTACGCCTTCCTGGTCTCCGTGTCTTCCTTCCTTGTACGAGTTTTGCTCCGCGTAGGATGCTGCATGAACTAAGGCGCGGGTCGTAAGAGGAAGGCGCCGTCGAATGGCCAGAACAGATGGACGGGACCGATATCCGCTGGTGTATCCGCACCTCCTCCTCGGCGGAAATATCGAGCACCTTTTTTTTTTTCGCCCCCTCCAAGAAATGGGAGAACAAAAAAGCGAAGGAAAAATACAATTAAATGGGTCGGCGAAGTGAGGGCCGGAGACACCCCGGCCGGTGAGGTGAGACCCCGGGGGTTGGTTGGCTCCTGCCCCGTCGGTGAGTGGCTCCGGATTAATCGCGGCGAATTCGCCAAAACTTCCCAGGGAAGCGGCGTGTCAAATCAATTTGACGGCGCCTGCCGCAAGGTCACCCCTCGGTATTCTCGGGCAAATTCCTCGCTCAAATGCACTTTTGGCCCTTTCCGACGAAAAGGACGACCCGACGGACAGCCTACAGGGTTCTCTCTACACTAATCCCATCATCGACCACGGCCCCCATGGACCACGGCCCGTTTTCTCGCTGCTCTTTCGCCTCCGCTGTTCTGCTGTCACAACCGCATCTTAAGTGGTCGCAGGATGAATAACAAACAACAATGAGCAGGAGCAGGAGCTGCCGTCCCGCCCCGCCCGCAGGGACACGCAAAAACTGGCAAGCAGACACGGAGGCAACCGGCCAGCCGAGCAACAAGTCAGAAACACAGCGCTTGAGGCTTCGACATTGGGATTAGCAGCACACCCCGGAACAGACTGGCGGCAGTAGACGGGGCTGCAAGATGGGCTCCCGCGACTCGTGCGATCGATGCAAGTGCATGCGCCGAGCCTGCTCCGTCCACACACTCTCTTTCATCTTCTGGACCACACATGCTGCTCGCCAGGCGATGAGGCGCCTTTCCTTGCGGTCCGTTGGCTCGACAGCGGCCAACTAGCGGTGTTGAGGCCCTCTAACACACGAACTGCAGATGCGATGCATTGCTGCCAGCGAGAACCTTTCCAACATGAGGTGATATGCCCTCTTCGAGACACGAGGACGACATTATGAGAGGTCGACCCTCCTAAACGAAGTTGCACGTCTCTCGGCTGGGTGCTGGAGGAGCACGCTCCGAATGCAATGCTGCGCTGCACCACGCCTTTTCGTGAAAATCGGCGCGCCGCTACGAGGATCAGAAAAAATTCGCACGCTAATTCATCATCAAGGCAGCAAGGCATGAAAGAATGGAAGAAATTTTTCGGTGTTTGGCCGTCATATGGGGATTGCGCAATCCTGGCCCCCAGATCAGAAGAGAGTGGTCCTATATGAGCATCATTCTCATTCTGTGTTACGGTCTGTTACCCGCCCCCCGGGACATTCCCATCCCGAAGGGATTCCGAGCGAGGTGCGAAGCGCGGCGACGGACGACCTCCGCAAGAAGACCCGAGGCCGCAAGGGCGAATGCTGGGCTCGAGCGGGTCGGCGCATGGGGAGGAGCACGAGAAGTGGGCTGGGAGATCTCCATCCCGAGATATTCCGCATCTTCGTCCATGGCGTCGCGCGCACGGGATTTTCATGCCCACGGCGACCAGGGAGATGACGGGAGCCAGAGCGCGCGAAGAACGCTGAAGCAGCCCGGCGTGTGGGGAAACAAGGAAGCAGAGGAGAAAAGACGGGCACTCCGTCACTGTCGTTCGGTTCTTCTTCACATGTGCTCCACCGAGCGGCCACGCACCCTTGGGCCGGAGTTGGACGTGGACACTCAGACTCTGGCTTGGGCTTGGAACTTCCCGCATGCTGACCTACCATCGACTATCACCTAGGAACGATTATCGCCCATACACGATGCCTATCAGCGTAGGGGTAGAGGAGCGCGAGTAATGGCAACAAGTGCCCGCCGCACCAAAGAGGCAAGGCATGGCGATGACGGGGCACGATGGCCTCAGCAAAGGACAGATGGCGGGGGAAAGGTCACAAGCAATGCACAATCCCCCTCCTTTTGAGTTTCTCGCAGTTTTCCCCGGGTTTTTCGTTTCCCATGGCCTACGAGTGCGAGGCTTGTGATTCTGCCTGCCTGGCCTGCCTCGCCTGCCTCCCCGCAGTTCCCGTTGGAGAATAGAGTTCAGCCCGCACCAGCCCACGCAACAGCCGCACAGTCGTCACTCTAGACGCCGCCGGTCTCGCCATATCTGACGACGACAATCTTGGGACGGGACGGGATTCCGTCTCCGTATCTCCCGGACGAGAGAAGAGAGAGGAGAGGAAAGGAAAGGTCTCGCATCGGATCGGAGCGAATCGATTGGCCTTGTCTTGCTTCGCTTCGCTGCGTTGCGCCGTTTGCTGTCTGCTGCCTCGGCTTGCCATTGCCAGCGACCTTATCTCTCGGGAAGGATACCTTACGATGCGCTGCTTGCCCTGCCTCTATCGGATACGCCAGCACGCCAGGTAGCATGGATAGGATCAACAGCCATGGCGGGCGTCAACGGGCACAGCGGTGCTGGCTTCGTCGACAAGGTGGAGCAGAGCATGTCATCGCCTGGCTGTTCCCTCCATCACCCAGAGCCACCCTAGGCCGGAATCGAACGAGGAGCGAAGGCTTCGGTGCATCTGGCTCTTATTTTTCCCAGGATCAGTCTGCCAGGGACCGGTTGATGCGATCCAGTCCAGTGCGGAGAATTGGCCCAGACCCACTGATGTCGACAGCGCTGAGTGCTGAGTGTGGGAGAGTATCGACCGAGGCGCGCCAACGTACCGGTACCTCGAGGCGGAGGCGCCCTTTTCGTTCCCTTGGTTCCCTCGCTCCGTCGCTCCCTCGCGCGTGCCGCCAGCCCAGCACCATGACATGCCGCCGCCGCCCTACCCCACACAGCGAAACGCTCGCCGGCCAGAAGGCCGAACCCCCCATCCGCCGCCTGTGATTGCCCACTCACCGTGGCAGCTGCTCCAGTGGCCGGTCGCTCGAGCCGCGGATCCGCAGAGACCCTGAGTCGAGACGAGGTCGCCCCGCCTCGCATGGGGGGAATGGCGTACCGGTACTTGGCACATGGGGGTGAAAGTTACTGCTTCTGGCGACGTTTACCGCAACGCCTGGCGTGACCTGACCTGACCTGACCTGACGCTGCTGTGTGAGTGTCGTGCCAAAGCAACAAACCGGCAAGCATGATAGTGTAGATGGCATTGCGGCAGGAGGCAGAGCTGCGTCAAGCTGAGAGGTCTCGTACTCTCGATCCTACTATCCGTGCCACGGCATAGCATGGCATAATACTACACATACATACATACTGCATAGTACGCATGTCGCTGTGGTTCCCCCCACGAGGGAGCAACAAGAAAGGCAGCAGCGCGCATGCGAGTGGGACGACGATTCGGCGTCATACGAAGCTCGGGTCCTCCACCATGTTTCTTCGGACCTATTATCGCGGCTCCTGGGAAGAGTCGTCCGTCGGCTTTGGGTCTAGGGCATTTTGAGCGTCATGGATTAGGACGGCGGGAAATAACGTGTGTGAAGCCCGCAAGACTGCATCGGTCCCCCTCCCCCTCTGTTCACCCGTCCCGATTTTATTTTTTTGTGCCTTGTCCTCCAAAGTACGTGCCAAAAAGAACTGGAGATTGGGATGGGATGGATTCTGCTACCGCGGCTACTCTCCGTGGTATGTGTGTTGTCACTTGTTATGTACTTTGGGCAAAGTAAATAACCACCGGGCAGCCATCTCGGTGTTGGATCGGTAGATGGTATTGGAAACCAGACAGACAGACAGCTTCCTGGAGAGAACCTGACTACATACCTACACTTTGGTTCTTTATCCTCGACTCATCCGCACCCCCATCTTTCCGTAGTCCATACAACCATCCACCCATTCTGCTTCCGTTCACATCACCATCGTCCATCCATCCATCATCCATTCATCCCTCCCACCCTCTTCCTCCACGCACTCGCACACCCACACGCGCTCGTCGTTTGGGCCAAAACCAAGTCAACTGGACAGGAGCCCGAGCCAACCCCCATTCAGCGACCCATCACATCATCATTCATCCCACACACCACACGTCCTTTTCTCGCACGAGCTGCTGCTGCTGCCGCCCTACATCCCGGCCAGCCTTCTTTCGGGCAGAATCCTACCGTCAAGCAAGAAAAAGCTGCCGCTACCCACCACCATCCCGCATCCTACGCAAGCCCGCGTCGACTACCGACTCGCCTCGTCCAGTCCAGGTTACGGGCCTCCCCCCGGGTTACCACCTCCTCGAACGATATTCCACACATAAGAGTCTCAACATCCCTCGCTCGCGTGTGCGTGTGGCTCAGTGCATCTATTAGCCCCCCCTCCGCGTGTCTCACTTTCCTGCCTCTCTCGCTCTATTCATCTCTCGGCCTCTCGCACATCCATCCCTCTTTCGACCAAAAAAGAAGGACATCGGCCTCTCGTTCGCCCTCTCTCGAGCAAGAACCCCAATCTAACTTCCCCATCGACTGTTGGCTGGAAAATCCGCTTGCTGCTGCAAGGCAAGGGTTGGTTATCCGCAATCGCGCCGAAATCCAATATTGCGTCCAATATTGTCCAAGCAAAGACACTGCTGGTCCCGCAATTAGCCTGTCAGCGGCACCAGGGTCGTCCCACGATCACTTTAAATCCTCAATCCACCCCACGGTTCACGGCTATCCCGTCACGTCTTGCGCGAAAAATCTCAGACACCACTCGACGCCATTTAAAGAGAGCAAGACCGCCCACCCGCTCGCTCCCCTCTCTGGACGCCTCATTTTTTGATATTCTGTCCAGAGTGCCACCGGTTCCTGATCCACCCACCCGCCTGACATCACCTCTTTCAGGTACCTCCTGCTGGGTCTCGCGTATAGAGAAAAGATCGGCGCCCCGAAATCGAAGATCTGGGGATTATAATACCACCAACCATCGCTTCCTACCTGCTGCACTCTCAGCCCTCGGCACCACACACTTTTCGCCATCGGAAAGAGAACACAACCAAACGAGTCAAAGTCAACCACCACATCAAGACCAAACCTCACCACCCACCAGCCGCCGCCGCCACCATGAACGCACCAATCCAGTCCCACTCCGCCCAGGCGTCCATGTCGTCGGCCTCGTCGACGCAACAGTCGCCCATGAACCAGATGGCCCCGCCGCCCCAGTCCCCCGTCCAGGCCCCCTCGACCGAGGCCTTCCTCCGCGACTTCACCCTCGTCGCCGAGGCCGCGAAACGCGCCCAGATGGCCGTCATGATGCGCGACTTTGAAGCCTGCGGCCTGTCGTAGGCGACTGCATCGACGTTCGCTCCCAGGCTGCAGCGGAAGAAGCCGTCCAGCGAGAGGCCGTCCCCTCATGTTGGCTCGGACCATCTGCAGACTGCGCGAATCATCGGACGGGGGGCCGCCGCTGAAACAATGCGGACTGCGGGAGGGAGCCGAGGCACGCGAGAGACACTGGCATGAAATCACGGTCTGCTCGGGCACCACGAAGTGTCCGTCGCCCGTTCTGTTTGCATGCCGCTCGTCGTAGCCTCTTGTCCCTCCCGGCCTCCCTCCGTCTTCACTTTCATTCACTCCCAATCCGACCTCTCCGCTCGCTCGACATCGATTTGAAAGATTTTTCCGGAACTCCTGCATCGGTTTCTCATCATCGTCTCGGGGAAAAGTCAACGGATAGACATTACCACACTACTACTACTATTATTACCACTACTACTCATCTCTACGGCAACAACAACAACCACATTTTCGGAAAGGGCATATCGGCGTATACAGGAACGGGAAGGGCATCCATTTTGCATTGCGGGGATCTTGGGGATTACCTACAGGGACGTTTTTTCTTGCTTTGTTTTTACGTCGGCGTCGACGGCGTTGGCTACGTGGAAGCGGCCGGACATTTCGAGAGGTGTCGCGGTCTGACGACTTGCTTCCACACATCATGTATGAATACCACCGATATCCGGGGGACGTCCAGTCCAACCTAGATTTTCATGTTTTACAGTTTCTCCAAATCATACAGGCCAGGTCTCCTGGTTCCCTTCAAATCACCCACATTGCCAACGTAAAGTGGAGTCGCCCAATCTCAAGTGGCAGTCTTGGAAACTGAAGTCCCCCGCGACGCAGACACATCCTCATCAATAATACAGTATTGCTTGGATCGTTTTGCCTGCTTGCCACTCCTAACCAGGGCTTTTGGAACACGTACACACCACCTACAGCTTGGAAGCCAACACAATCCCCCCGTCGACGGTAATAGTAGCCCCGGTAACATACGCCCCAGCCCTCGAGGACAGAAACAAACAAGCGCCAGCGACGTCCTCGGGCGTCCCGATCCTCCGCATCGGCACCTCCCCCTCGATCGTATCCCTCATCGCATCCAGCGTCGCCTTCATCATCTTGCTCTCGAACGGCCCGCAGGCGAGGGTATTGCTCGTCACACCCCTCGGTCCCAATTCCCTCGCCAGAGCACGAGACAGATGGTGCAAGCCGGCCTTGCTGGCGCTGTAGGCAAAGCTACTCGCCACCGGCACGCGCAGCCCATCCACGCTGCCAATGTTGATAATCCGCGCGGGATCGTTTGGAGCGGCAGCGGCTTCCAGCAGCGGAGCGGCGAGCTGCGTAAGCGTAAACACGCGGTGCAGGTTCAAAGTCAACAGCTTCGTCCACGCCGAGTCGGGGTACGTGTCGAACGCGTCCCCCCACGCGGCGCCGGAATTGTTGACCAGCACGTGCAGCTTCCCCCCCGTCTCTTCCGAAAGCTTCTCGACGATGGCCTTGCAGTCTTGTAGTTTCTGCAGGTCGGCCGGTATGGCGTGCGCCTTCCCCGGACCTTGCGCGGTCAGGGACGCGGCTGCGGAGGAGCAGGAGGCGGCGTCGCGGGAGGAGATGTACACCGTCGCGCCGTTGGCGACGAAGCCTTGGGATATCATCAGGCCTATGCCCTTTGCGCCGCCTGTTACGAGGACGATTTTGTCCTGGGGGAGGTCAGTGGGTGATTGGAAAGAGATGGGAGGGAAAGGTTACCTTGACGTTGAAGAGAGATGCCGCGTCCATTGTTGCGGATTGCTGCCTTTGGATTTGAATAGCTCTCGTTCAATTGGAAAGATACGTTTGCCTCCTCGCGAATATGACAAGTTGATGAAGGACAGAAGTCGAGGGTTCTGGGGAAGTAGCTGGGGGAGCTGGAGCTGGGGTGAGCTGCCGTCTCATCTCAGATGAGCCGAGGTTCGTTCGGAGGAGGGGTCCGAATCGGGGGCATCCGATCACGGTACATGACCTCTCCGCCAAATAAAGAGAAAACCGATGTACTTATTCTGATCACGCCCGCACGTTCAACCAACCGATGCAACGCCGAGAATCTTCAACTTCAGCTTCGACGTCTGTCGTGTCACAAAACTGCAGCTTTTGCTACTTATAAAATTACAAATAACAGCGCACGAGGCTCTCTGTACTAAAGTCTATGCAGGTTTGCTCCCTCGCTTCTAATCCGCAGAGTCTAAGGTCATGGCCGTCTTGTCCTGTGTTTCGCAACCGCCAACGCCTTTGCTTTGCTCAATTTCAATGCTTCCATGTTCAGTGTTCCTGGTTTCCGACAAAATGGCAAAACGCCATGTGACTCAAAGCTTCCCGCTTGCTTCTTAACCGATCCACGCAGACCACGCCTCACGAAGTGGACGACCGCGGGCTGCGCTTCCGCATGAAGACCGGCAGCCTCGACGGCTTCTCGCCGGGGCCTGTCGTCGTGGTTTCCGTCTTCTCCTGCTCGTTCGCGTTCCCGGCGGCGGCAGCGCGCTCCTTTCTGGGCGAGCAACAGCATCCCATGGCGGCGTGAAGGATGAAGGCGAGGTCAGTCAAGGCGGCCGCGATCCACATGAAGACGAACATGCGCACCCCGATGTTGGCGGAGATGTTGAGCTCCGACTGCTGGGTCAGCGCGTAGCGGGCGCCAACGCTCATGACGGTCGCGATGACGGCTGCCACAGTGACGAGGGTGGCCGCGAAGCCGGCGAAGAGGGCGACGGGCAGACTCCACCAGCGGGTTCGCAGGACGAGCGGGGTGGCGAGGATGAGGGCGGCGTTGAGGGAGATGCCTGAGATGAAGAAGCCGAACATGATCTGCTGGCCGATGCGGAGAATGTCGAGGATCGTGTTGACTTGCGATGGCAGGGCAATGGTCGCGCCGGCCAGCAGCTCGTTGGTAAGAATCTCGATGGGGTTGAACCAGTACAACCTCTGGGGCGTTGAGCAGAAGGTGACGCCCCTGACATCTTGTTAGTTCTTGCTGGCTAGATTTGAGGTTTGGTGGTACTTACTCATCGTTGTAGCCCTCGCAGAAGTTCCACAGGCCGACCTGATAAAAGTCATGCAGGCCGAGACTTCGTGCTATCGAGTTGAGCAGCACGGCATTGTTTGATGACGAAAGCGGGATGATGTCCGACACATCGAGCTTGAAGAAGTAGACGTCGGTGAGGACCGGCTTGATGGAGGTGTTGCCGATGATGACGAGGATGAGGAAGATGATGGAGATGAAGTAGCAAACAGCGGCAACAATCGCGCTGTTCCTCCGGATCTTGGCCATTGTGTGTGAGAGCTGGGGTGAGCTGCGCGTGTGATGGAGTTGTTACAGGACGTGCGGCCCGATTTTTGGGCTCGAAGCGTTTGCTTGAGGGTCCCCTGAGATATCTACAGATACCAGGCAAGCGGGAGAGAGGCGCACTTGGTGTTGTACCCGAACAACTCTTTCTCTGCGGAGTGGACGAAGAGGGAAATCTAGGGAAGGGAGGTCGGGGAAATGGCCAAAATCAAAGCCAAGTAATCACTTGTCTCGAGCCAATCTTCCTTTCAGAGGACAACGGTCAGACGGGCCTGGTAAGACAAAACTGCCAACAAGTCGATGATGATGCGGATGATGATGATGATGGGCATCAAAGCACTACCAAGACAGTCCGGCAGATTTTTTGGGCGAGTCGAGCCAGGAAGACCGAAGAAACCAAACAAAGCCGGGGCAGGACTTGGCCAGACAAGGAGCCAAACCCAATGAATGATCCCTGACTATTCTTTTGTAAATACGGATGGGCTGGCTGGACAGGTCAAGGCAAGACAAGGGACCAGGGACGAAAGAAGGGGATCAAAGTCGAAGAGAGTTGAGTTGGCAGCACACGGACGTAGAGCTTGAGAAGAGTAAGGTAGGTACCGGTGGAAACAGGGACAGATGACGTCGTAGCAACGACTATCGCTTCTTTTTTACGCGGTTGACTGAAGTGTTTGGCGGGCTAATGCTACCTATACTAGCGGGGTCTTGGCTGCACCCTGCTGGCTGGCGTGAGGCGCTAGGTGGGTCCATGTCCCAGTATCGAAGCGACGGGACGTGGAAGGAGCGAAAAAGACCAGTCGAGAATAAATGGAATGAAGCACCGAGGAAAAATTGTTACAGCATGCAGATAGCCCCAGGTATGTAGCAAGCTAGCGGTAGCCCACTTCGGTCATATGCGTAGGGTGACAAGCGTTGTTTCTGAGGCAGCGAGCAAACCCCATACGTAATGTACTCATTACTCTGTACCTGGGTGTTATGGAGAACCTCCTGACATGGAAGACAAGGCCTGGACAAGACACTCATGTCTGGGTACGAGGTCGTTGCCCCTGAAAGTGCAGCACCGCCTCAACGGCCTGCTTCTCCGCCACCCATCGCCAGCTGAAATGCCGCTTCCTGCCTATCCGATTGGAATGATCTCGCAGGCAACCAGGGCGGGATGTTACTAAGGCGGCATCATATGCACCTGATACCCAGACGATGATGGCTACACACATGAGCCGTGATTCCAGCCATTTCTATACTAATGCCAATGGCTCGGGGTGTACGGTACGCTGCGGCGTCCACGGTCCCCGTCCGGAGGTCCCCTAGCCGTCCCGCGAGCCTCCCGCCGGGCCTCACTGTTTCTGCCCAGCAGAGCCTGTTTCTCACCAATCCCAGCCTGAGCTCGGTCCCAATCCAGAGGGTCAATAATCTAATTCCCTGCGGCCCAGGGATAATCAACCCTACGGGTCCCCAGGAAGAAAAACCCAAATGTCTTCATCCAAACAAACGAGATGAGGATGGGCGGGACGGCGACGAGAGTCTAGAATTCTTTTTTCTTCCTCTCCTCATCCTGTTGTGTCTCTGTTCGTATCCTTGCCATCGAGGAATCAAGCAATTCGCACCCTGATTTTCCAGCCCGCTGATTCACATCCTCCGGCAGCCGATCCCATCCCGAGTGCGACCACTGACAGGCCCGAATCTGCACGCGCGTACACCCCCGCCGCGCCGGCAGCTGTGTCGGCGATCGTCAGGGATGGTGGTACCCGTTAGTTCCTGGTTTCTCCCTTCGTCCCGGGGTGGCCCCTTCACGACCGCAGCCACTGCCGTAACTGCGGGAAGCTGGATTGGGACATGTGCTCTTCCCCCCTGTCGTCCAACCTCGCGTGCTTTGAAGACGTGTTTGAATAGGCGGGTTGTTGTTGTCTCCGTCTCCAAGGAAAAAATAAATAAAAATAAAAGATGTACGGGACTTGCATCAGCGGCAGCAGCTACTGCAACAGCTCTCGACATCCGCGGCATGCACGACAGGGGGCTCAGCGAATCCCCAGCGATCCGCGCAGCAGCTTCCGGTGAGGTGGATCTTTCTGATGGGGCTCTTGGACCCCGTCCACGTCTTCGGGCTGGTCGACAACACAGACTGCCAAGGCCAAGTGGGCCTTCGTACACTAAAAACTTCAGTGCTATGTAGACAAGTACCTCACCACCTTAATCGTTGTGCGAGATACCTTTCCTCAGGTGCACCTGGCCACCCCAAGTGTCTGGGCGACCCCGGGAAATCAAGCCCAGCACTCAGTTATTATGTCATAGGCGACGCCTGGCTTTGCTTTGCTGCTGACGCCCATTGGCAACGGCAGCTGCTTTCTCTCCTCTTCTCATGTGAATGAATGAATGGCTTGTTGTTGGGCCGTTTTGTTTCGAACAACCCGAGCGCACTCTTTCTTTCCTTTTTTCCCCTTGTCTGGATCCTTCAGGGATGCTTTGGTGGTTTGACGGATAGCTTGGCTTGAGATCGTCATTGACCACCTCGAGTCATACTAAAAATCGCTACTCGTCGTCCGATAGCGGGATTTGGCTCCTGTCTACCATCTCCCGTCAACTCAAAATCTTCCCAGTACCGCCCTGTGGTCACTGCGCCTCCTTGCGACCAGGGCCAGACTACATAGCAACCATCGCGACCAGGTCCCAACATCCATTTCAGCACCAATTGCTTACCTCTGACGCATCGCAAGCTCTCGCAAGACGCTGCGTCGCCCAGCATGACCGGCCGTCTACTTGCCCTCTCCATCGGGCTCCTGCCCCTCCTCACCACTCCGGCTGCTGCTCAGAGTCTCACCCCGAGCAGTTTCACTCTCTCCAACACCCAAGATGTCACCTTTCTGTCCGGAACCAAGACCGTCCCGGTCACCCAGGCGAGGACACCGACGGGCCCTTACGCGACGTACACCTCGAAAATTACACTCACAGGCGGCGAGGCCACGACGGTGACCGGAACCGTGACCTTCACGGGAAATGTCACCCAGACGACCACGAACTCGGAGGGGCAGTCCGTTGTCATCATCTCGGGCGAAACCTCTGTCATGACATCAACTGTCAACGCAACCGCGACGGAGACACAGTCCGCCGCGCCGACTCCCACCAACACCACGCCCTGCAACAACTACGTTGAGTTTTGCGACAGGAAGTACAGCAACATCACCGAAGTTGGCTGCCACAACTCCCCGTTCGTTCGCCCGGGCAACTCTGCCTCGAACCAGGCTCTCGATGTCACGACCCAGCTCAACGACGGCGTCCGCTTCCTCCAAGCCCAGATCCAATGGCCGACCAACGGCACGGAGCCCCACTTCTGCCACTCGTCGTGTGACATCCTCGATGGTAAGTCCCCCGATTCACTCAAACGAGAGAAGTGTGCTGACATGCTTCAGTTGGTCCCATCACCGAATGGCTTACGACTGTTCGCGAATGGGTTGCCGCACACCCGTACGACGTCGTGACGATTCTGCTCGGAAACGGCAACTATTCCACGCCGGACCTTTACGCCCCTTACATCGAGAAGACCGGAATCCTCCAGTACACCTACGAGGCCCCCTTCCTCCCCATGGCCCTCGACGACTGGCCGACCCTCGGCGAGCTCATCCTTCGCGGCAAGCGCGTCATCATGTTCTTGGACTACGTGGCCGACCAGCAGAAGTACCCCTGGCTGCTGGACCAGTTCTCCCAGATGTGGGAGAGCCCCTTCGACCCAATGGACCGTTCCTTCCCGTGCACCGTCCAGCGCCCGCCCGACCTGTCCGAGCAGGACGCTCGCAACCGCCTGTACCTCCTGAACCATAACCTCAACGCCGAGTACAACATCTTCGGCGCCTCCATCCTCGTGCCTGCCGTCTCCCTGCTGAACGAGACCAACAACGCCACGGGCTACGGTTCGCTGGGCCTGGGCGCCGAGCAGTGCACCCGGGACTGGGGCCGCCCGCCCAAGATCCTCAACGTCGACTACTACAACTACGGGGACCCGCCCGGATCCGTCTTTGAGGTCCAGGCCAAGATGAACAACGTCACGTACACCCGCGAGTGCTGTGGCAAGGTCACGGGCGCGTCGTCCGGACGGCCCGCGGCGTCGGCCTTGGTGATGATCATGGCCATCGCCTGCGCCACGCTGCTTGTTTGAGCGTCTTCGAATCGATTGTTTTCTGGTATTTGTATACTTTTCCAGCATGCTAGGCGTTATTCGGTGGCTTGGTAGAGGGTTAGACCCAATTAATGGAAATCTACGCGGCATGTCTGCGATCAGTTTCAAACTACGTGCTGGAATACTGTGACGTTCTTCAAGGAGATGCTCCTTTGTTACATCGATGAGTAAGATGATGCACTACGGCTCCTTCCAGCCACACCTCAGCAGCAGTGTTAATTTTGGTTGCTGTCGGCTTGTTCAACTGGTCCAGTTCAGTCGCCAGTTGTCAACTAAACACAATGCTCACAATCCTCACGTTTACACCTCCATAATACATCCTCCGAGGTATCCAATGACAATTGGCTGCTGGCATTTGGAACTGCCAACAGTCTGATGATAGAAAGTCTTCCGTCCATCGGAGCATGCGGCAGCGGCTTCCCCAAGACTAAACACCTGCGCCAAATTCTCTGCAAATGGCAGTGCCCCGTCTGCTAAGCCCCTTGCTTTTTGGTGGCCAAGTCTATAGCCGGGAGCTTACTATTTAGTGGCCAGAGCGGTCATTTTCAGCCTTACACAGCAAGCAATGCATTTCCACGTTGTTAAAATCGGCTTTTTGACATGCCTGTTAGTTATTTGTGTTTGTGGTGTCTTTCACACGGATAAGTAGGTAGGTGAACGTTTCTAAGCGTGGTTTTTGGAGAGCTACATCATGAAAAACACATGATGGCGACTAGGTAGATCATATACAATCTATGTTTCGTATGTTTGGTACTTTTTGTAGAGTTCTGTGTCTTGGTATCTGTCTGAGTTGGGTGAAGATACGACGTGAAAACAGCGGCGTTGCAAGGTAAAGCAAAAGCTCACTTCCTTTTTCCTCTGTTCAGGGGAGCACCTCCAAGAGACACGCAAAACAAGACACGACGACAACGATCCGCAGAAGCCGCTGCTGGGCGAGGACATCCTTCCGGGCTTTACATGTGGCCCAGATACTTTTCATACCGACCTCAACCCAGCAGCAGCACCGGCAGCAGCATCAGTAGCAGCTTGAGCCCAGGCAAGTGCGCACCTTACCGTCATGGCAGCAACCTTCCTGTACCTAGCCACATGCCACATGTGTGAGTATAGGTTTGGCCCGAGTTGACATGCCATGCGGGGAGGAACAGTCCGTAGTCATCCCTCTCCAGTGTACTTCCGGACCATGGGCCGAACTTCGAGAATTCCGTTGCGAGCATGACCAACAATTCACTGCCATATAAATCAGGGGCTTGAGCTGATTTTGTCTGATGTTAACACCAGAGGGGATACGTTTCTGGCAGCCCGGGATCTCCTTGGATTCCATGACCTTGGTTTTGATGAGATACCTTGGGCCCTCGCTTCTTTACCACAGCAGCCAGCGAGTCCCTATAAATGGTAACGTTGGGTTTTCTTACCAGCTGCACCCGATTTGGGACACAACTTCGGGGCGTAGGATGGGGGCGAGAAACGCAAGTGGCAATGCCCAGCTGTATAGTGGATTGAGGTCGAGGGTCTCGAGCCTTGTGCGAGAGGTGATGCTGTGGGCCCGAGAATAACATAATGTCCCTGGGTACTGTCTCCAGATTATCACCCTCGTAGATCCTCACAGGCAGAGAAACCTCAGACACTAACAAGATTTCTC
>WIGN01000618.1:0-14664 GCA_014235955.1 Colletotrichum sojae
ATAGTTAATTGAATGTGTTGTGGTTGAGATATGTCAATTGATGTTGCGGACGTGGGAAAAGATTCGTCGCTGACTGATATTCGTCGCTGACTGGTAAACCACGTTATATAATTTACCTAAACTATATTATATACTAGTTATATATAATTTTCTTTTTATATATATAGGCCGCGGCCACTTAGTATAGTATAAATAATCCTCTAGAATAGTCTATAGTGGGCTCTAAGAGCTAAAAGCCGTTACTAGGGCTGCCCGTATTACGTACGCGGTAGGCGTAATCTGACAGTTAACTTTATATACTTTTCTTTTCATTGGCTAGGAATTCCATGTGCTACTGTTGACAGAGAGGTCCACTTTCCACAGCATACTGCTCTGGCATCACCAGTGCGAATAACACTGCTTTGCCCGTCACTGAGCGTTCATCTTACTAACGTTTTGTACGTATGCTGCCGCTCAAGACTTGCGGTGAAGAATACCGGCGGCACCCTTGAAACGAAGTCAGTAGGGCCACATCGGAGTATCAGGCCTAGATAGCTGACCTGGTGGCTGGGGAAGATCAAAGTATCAGCAATGACCACGTTCTCGCGGCGGGTGCTTGCGAAAACAATGACTTCAGCGATGTCGTCGGGTGTAAGAGGCTCGCAACCGCTGTGTAGAAACGCACGTCAGCTCAGTATTCGGGAAACGGACATCCATGGGTCAGGAAGGCGTGATCACGTACGCGTAGACGGCGTCGGCCTTGGCCTTATCACCGTAGAAGCGAACGACGGAGAATTCCTGCATCATGTCAACTATTGAAACACCCCGAGGCAGTTCTCTTTATTGAAGCATGTCATGATCCTGGCTTGACCTACTGTTTCGACTTGACCCGGGTCAATCTCAATGACGCGGATGCGGGTGGCAATGAGCTCCTTCCTCAAGCTGTCTGTGAAGCTTCTTACAGCGGCCTTGGTGGCGCAGTAAATTGAGCCACCGGGATAGGGCTCGCGGCCTGGTTGCTCTGGTAAGCCTCACATCCAAGAGGGCAACCCAATGATGGGTCCAATGGGCAAAGACTGGCCTACCGGCAATAGAGCCAACATTGATGATATCGCCGGCACCGCCATCAGGTCGGCTTTTGAAGATGGGCAGAACAGCCTGCGTAATGTTGATCAGACCGGTGACGTTGGTCGCAAACATGACGTTGATGTCCTCCTCGGCGATCTCAGGAGCCTTGGCGACACCCTTGACAAGACCTCTGTATACTTTGATTAGCGATGCAATCGCCTAGATCTCCCCCTTGGTTCAAAATGTGGCCCCCAGACCGAGACAATCGTTGGCTTACGCGTTGTTTACGAGAATATCGATATTCTTGAACTCCTCGGGCAGGTTGGAAACAAGCTGGCGGACTTCCTCGGGGATGCTAACATCAAGCCGAACGGGGTGAATTTTGACGCCATTGCCGACCTCCTTGTTAATACTGGAGGCGATCTCCTTCAAGCTGTCGATGCGGCGGGCGGTCAGAATAAGCTTTAGATTGTTGGGGGCCGTGCGGGCGTATTCATATGCCGTGCTCTTGCCAATTCCACTCGAGGCACCAGTGATAAGCACCGTCTTGCCCTCGAGGCGCTTGGCAGCGGCTGTAGCAGACATGATGGTTTTGACGTGGCGATGGTGCAGTATGTTCCCTAGTGGGTGGGTTGGACGGGCTTTGTGGTGGTAGGGTGCGAGTAGTGATGAGACGAGTGGTCGGACTACTCGGTTATATGAGGACATAAGTGAGGAGGAAGACTAGACGGCTCGAGGATGAAGATAGTTGGGCTCTTGGATATTTATCGATTTGATGGTACAGGGGTCAAGGCAAGAATCGCCTACCGTGTGTCCAATGGTAGTCGAGGAAAACGGCCGGCAGGCCGGTCTGGTTTCCTGGTAGAGCGCAGGTCTGACTCTCAACACGTTTCCGAATGCAGAGACACGGATAAGGCGAGGGGAAGAACGTCGGCACGGCGCACGGAATGGATAAGCCCCACGATGCGGGGTTGCAATGGCCCGATAGCCGGCGGGGCAGCACGATTGCATCATTTCAGCCTTGACGCTCGCCGCCGTAGTTCGGGCTGCTTTGATTCTCCCTCGAAATGAGTAACAAACCCGTTAAGCTAAGGAGTTGGTTGGAATTGTAGAGCCGGGGAAGGAGTAAAGCAGCGACCGGATGTGCTGTTTCAATCGTGCCGCGTTTCTCTCCCAGCTAGGTTCTTCGGGGCTCTGCAGGCCATCTGGAAGATGTCTTTGCCCGTAGCCCCCAACCATGTCTGATTAGGTATTCATTCGACCCAGGTGCCAAAAGATGAAAGCAAATATGCTTAGCCTTCCTAGATTATATCAGTCGTGTGGGCCGCCCAGGACGTCTTGGAGGTTTGTAATACATGCCTGCCACCCTAACCAATGGGGCGTAGTCACTCCAATTACCACAAAGAGCTGCATAGAAACAAGAACATTACTCTTAGAATGCGTGCTTAAATCGAAAGCTAGCAACCTCGTGGCGCGGAACTCAGTCTATAGACGACACCAATGTCGTAGTTGCCGATGCCCTCCGCCGCCTCTCCATTTCCGCCCGGATGTGCAGTTGTCGTTGGTCCTCAATGGAAACCCGGTCTCGGCGGTACGCCCCAAGGCTGAGCAGGATTGCTATGCCTGACAAGATAGCCCCCACTTTCATGTCTCGCTGGAAAGAGTACGCGTAGACCTGGCGAAGGGCCGTGACTTGAGCCTCTGTCAGCTCCGTTCCCGGCCTGTGGGTTGACCAAAGCTGTTCTAACTCCAGGGTACCCGCGGGTTGTTCACGCACGACGGTACCCAAAATCGCCGTTGACGCTGCGATACCTATGCTGCCGCCAAGAATGCGTACTTGCGCCATTATACCTTGCGCAGGAGCTGGCCGTGGTCAGTACCGTGAGTTGGGATAACGTGCTGAGCTCAAATATATGATGAGAGATTGCCTACCGTGATCTGGAATCTCGGATTCGGTTGTGCCGAAAATGGTAGATGACGTAGCCGACAGCCCAAAGCCGAAGCCAAGTAATGCGAGGAAACCCAGAGCTTTAGGTTCTAGATCGGCAGATGAAGACAGTGTCGTCAGCAAACCGCAGCCAAGCGCCATGAAACAGCTCGCTACAAGCATCGTCTCGAAAAGGAAATTCCTTTTCTTGCTGGCAAGCCCACCAACAGTGCTTCCCAAAGCCACGGACCCGAGCATTGGCAGCAACATTACCCCTGCAATCAACGAGCTCTTGCCGTTGACTATCTGCAAACGAATGGGGAAAGCGTATACGACAAGGAGATACGGGAATCCGAGAAACATGGTGTTGAACATGGCAGCAAGGTATACGTGGTTGCGCAAGAGACGAAGCGGGACAGCGGCCATGATGCGCTTTCCCCAGAACCGATCAACGAGGGCCTCCCAAGCAATCAAAGCAATGAAACAGGTACAGCCAATCGTGGCCGGAGCAATAAAGATCGCCTTATGCCATTTCTTCCCGTCCGCTCCAATGTTTTGGAAAGAAAAAACGACGAGCACAGATGCCGCCACGAGGAGGAGTGACCCCACAAAGTCCAGTTCTTTCCAGGACCTCCGTTGCAAAGTCGGGAGGTGCTCAGCTCTGGGCCATGTAAGGTAGAAGACAATCATGGAAACGGCTCCAATAGGGCCACTAACACCAGGTCAGCAAGAAATATCCACATCATCAAAATGCCATTCAGTTTCGAGGTTCCAGGAATACACACTTGATCCAAAATATCCACCGCCACGAAACGTAGTGGGTGAGGATGCCACCAAGGACTGGGCCAAGGACGCCGGCACTTGCAATGACGACTCCAACAAGGCTGGCAATATGTTGCCGCAAATGTCTGGGCCCAACCTCGGGGAAAATGATCATAGTAATGGAGTATAAGCCTAGGGCTGGACATCAGTGAGAGGAAGTAAACCGGACATATGGGACTCACCCGACCCCCCTAGACCTTGCAGTGAGCGACACAGAATCAACTGCTCCAGGGATTGAGCGAAGCCGCAACCCAGCGAGAAGCTGAAGAAGACGATGAAGCTCGCCAGAAAGGCGTTCCGTCGGCCAATAATATCGGAGACTCGGGCAAACAATACCGCACAACTGAGATATGTTAAAGTATATGCCAGGGCAACCCAATTGATTAGGTCCATGGAGTCGAATTCAGTTCCAATTGTGTACAAACTCGTTGCAACAATTGAGGAATCCAGCATTGACAAGAACAATCCGAGACAAAGCCTATTAGACGAGTCAATGATGAATCGCCACCATTGAAAGGTAAAGAAAAAGCACGTACCCGATACTGAGCAGCCAGAATCTCCATGGCGGCAGAGAAGTGTCTTGAAAACGATGTTCTGGTTTGCTGGTCGTTGAGGCCTCCACACAAGCATTAACATGACCCATCTCGTGGAAACGGGTAATGCCGTGGATCGCTTATCCAACAAAATGCATTCAAAGTGAAGCGAAAGCGCACTCGGGGCTCGCACGTCAAGAGGTGTCTGAAGATGCAGCAAGTCGAGATGGACAGCGCGCAAGGAGTCTCGTGCAAAAGGTGTCTGCGTGGCGGAAACTTGGTCCAACCGTTAGGAAGATTCGCGGTGAATGGCTATCGCAGTGGGAGACAGACGAAAACAGATCATAGTGTAACAATCTTGTGATCAACCAGCGTTGAAGACGTGAGGGTGAAAGGGTGAGAGAATACGAGCCTATTGCAAGACTTATACTGAGCCGACGAGTGGGCTCGTCGTGTCATATGCGAATAATACCAGGGCAGCGAAGTCGAGTCGGCGTTCGGAGCAGCGTATAGCGTGCAGGTGGGAGGTATGTTCGGCGTTCGAGGTCCACCATCTCCGAACAAGTCACATCGTCCAACGAAAAAAGCACCGAATGTGGATAGCCACTGCCGCGCTTCTCGATTCACAGTCTCTTACTCCTTTTGTCTCTAACCCAATGCTGCCGGCCGTAAGCAGACCTTGCGTGCGAAAGCGGCGGGAACCGTACGCACGACGCCAACTCCCACGGTCTGAAATTTGGAGTGAGACAAAGCTGATACCATTCCAGGCAAGGGCGACGCCGAGTGGAGAAGCGAATCGGGAATCCTACATAGATTACGAGTAAAGTTTAGAATGCGCGACTTGAGGGACCGATTCCATCACAACCTTGCGGCCGACTCCTTTGTCACCCTTTGCTACCGGTACTGGACGTACCCGTAGCATATATAGCGAGGAATCCAAAAGCCCAGCCCGGCGCTAGTAAGGTTACGTGGCAGCAACTAGGGAATGGAAACAGAAGTCATGCTGCTTTGGACTTGACAGCACTGCTACTATTATGTATAGGTATGCATCCTTGAATTCCCACAAGGGATGTTGTCTTTGTCAGAAGAGCCAATGAGCCGATTAAATGGCAGGCTTACTCTGCTTACATAGTAGAATCATGTTCTACACCGGTTGTCCACCGAGTAGTGTCGTCTTGCGAACTACAGTGTACCGCTGCAAGCTGAATAGCAAGCCCCACAATCCAATCCGTGACATGGAAAAGTCGAAAAGGAAAATCTAGCGTAGGGGAAAAGGAAGACGAGAAAAACCGAATCTACACCACAAGAGTGCTGGGCCAGATCGCCCGACCCATCCACGTGGGCATCTACCTCCCTAGGTACCTAGGTAGGCGCACCGGTGGAGGTGCCTGCGGAGTATGTACCTGATTCCCCCTTTTTTTCCTTTTTTTTCTTTTTTCTTTCCTTCGCCACTATTATCGGTGGAGGCCAAAAACGCACATTTTAACTCAATTCTAGCCACATTATTAGTATTACTATATACTAACTAATATATATTTAAAAATACTATAAAAAGTTTATAAGTATTTTTAAAATTAGCTACTAAAACTAAAAACCTTATTAGTAACTTATAATAAAAGAATAAAGTATAAACTAATAAAACTAGTTAAAAATCTTACTAATTTTTTTTACTACAATACTAGTGACTTTTATTTAGTATATCTAACTAAAATATAAATAAATATATTTACTTAGTATTTAAATATATTAAGAACTATAATATAAAAAGAATAACTATGAAAAAATACTATAGTACTTGTAAGCACAGGTATGAGGGTATTAAGGTTGGTACTAAGAAATCCAAAGACTTCTATAAGAATAAAAAGATAAAACATCTTACTAATACCCCTAGGCACGCTCGTGGCCAACCCAGGTATTGCGTAGCCGACCCTAACGTTAATTATGAGCAAGCTAGGGTGCCGGAGGCCCTGAATATATAGGCCTCGAGGCTTCTGGGCGCATGGGCCTCTTAGATGCTCTTAGAACCCTTTGGATCCCCCGTAGGTTTACTACTGTCAGATTTTGCGTATATTGTACGTATTCGTCGTGTGTGTAATTCTACCGCCATCAACGCGTATTTCGCCTTGACGGCATTGTGGGCCTTCGAACCCCTCGAACGCGGCCACCGCCTTCGGAGCCGCCGAAACGTTGTTCCGGAGCGGCCCTCGGCCTCGTCAAACGCCGAAATCCGCCCATACGGCGTAACGCGCCAGCGGCTCAAAGCCACGTAATCTGACAACTACTGCTTAAGGTTTAGCTGCTGCCTAGCTTGCCCGTAATTAACGTTAGGGTCGGCCACGCAATACCTAGGTTGGCCACGAGCGTGCCTAGGGGTATTAGTAAGATGTTTTATCTTTTTATTCTTACAGTACTTAATTAGTATATTAACTAACTAAAATTAAAATAGTTTTATAAAAATTTAAAACTATAATAACTTTAACTTAGTAAGTACTTATTTATAGAATAGTAACTTTTTTATTACTACTAAATTACAAAACTTAAAAAATAACTTATCATAATAGAACTGTTATTATTTTCTAAAAACTAATTAAATAGTTTAAAAAAGTAATTATTAGTTAAAAAAAAGTATTTAATATAAAAACTAAACTATAGTAAAAAAAATCGAGAACTATTACTACTTTAATAAGATCTATAGGATAATTAAAAAGGTAATAAAGAAGTAATAAAAGGGAGGGGGTATAAATAGGGCGGTAGAGGAGGTAGGGGGGTAGTGACCATAGGGATCCCTTATTAATAAACACACGTTGAAAACGCTAAGTTCCTTCGTAAAGAACTACGGAGTATGTACACTGCACACACCTCTACACCTCCATACCTAGGCATTCTAACAGTTAGAATGGCAGGGGTTCACTGTTACCATAGGCATAGAAAGTTCGCTGGCATAGCAGTAGTGGACACCCTCCTGCGCTAATATTCCAAGCACATAACGACGGCGGGACCTGAATGTGCCTAATACCTAGGTAGTTCAAAGGTGGCTGTGTGGTGGCACAACCCCGAATGCGTATCGGTGTGAAGTAGTACAGACAATGTGGCTGGAATTGAATTGAAATATGTGATGGTGGCGGAGAACAAAAAAGGTATCAGGTGGTGTGGAGTGTAGGTACCTATCCGTGTAAAGGTCCTGCTTATGTCATTACCTATATTGAAACATGATCAAATTGCCCCGGAAAGTGCGATCATTTCCAGTGCCAACGAAAGTCACGAAGAAACAGGTGTTGTGTTACCTTCCCAGCCAGATTTGGCCGCCTCCTTGACGATTCAAACCGTTTCGCAACCGCTCGCACGACAAGATCCCTCAGACATTCAAATTGGTTGCACCGTGTGACGAGATCAAGTGGGTACCTGGTAATAGGCATCGCCAACCAACCCCGCCTTCTCTGCCTATGCGACCAGCGATTCACTGTCACCCAACTTCTACTTCACAGACTTACTAGCCAGAGACGCCATTCCACCCTTTACCACTTTGCCCAGCAAGGAAACGGCAGCTCGGAGCCCTCACGACACTCTTGCATCAATATGCCAGGTGTCGACGCTAGCGAAGCTCGCCTCTCTCTCTCTGTTCCTTCGGAGAAAGAGAAGAAGTACGATAGGCAACTCAGATTATGGGCCGCCAGCGGACAGGCCGCCCTGGAGTCTGCCAACATACTATTGATGAACTCGGGCTCCGGAACCGTCGGCGTTGAGACGCTTAAGAACCTTGTACTTCCAGGTGTGTCTTCTTTGACAAGGTTGATTTCCACTCCCTTGAATGCGACTAATGGAGGTTAGGTATCGGTAAATTCACCATCGTTGACGACGCTATTGTCACTGAGTCAGATCTTGGGGTCAACTTCTTCCTTGATGAGACCTTCCTGGGCAAATCCAGGGCACAGAGCTGTACTGAGCTACTCCTTGAGCTCAACTCCGAAGTTCAAGGTCAATGGTATCCTCGAAACTCGGTGCGACTTGCCAAAATTCAATGAGGCTCATCAAGTGCTAATGCCCTGTACAGGACGCCATGGATATTCATCATGTTCTGAGTAGCCAGCCGCCGTACACAGTCATATTGTACACCCTGCCGATACAGCCCGACCATCTGCAGGCCTTGGAAGTCTACAGCCAAGCACACAAGACGCCTCTGGTTGCAATCCATTCGGCTGGCTTCTTCTCCTACTTCAATATCCGCCTTCCCGGTATTTACCCTGTCGTGGACACCCACCCGGATGCAACGTCCACCACTGACTTGCGGCTTTTGGCACCCTGGTTGGAGCTGGAGGCGTTTGCCGAGGAAATGACCAAAGATATCGACAGTCTCGACAATCACAAACATGGACATCTGCCTTTCGTGGTCATTCTGCTACATTATATTAAAAAGTGGAAAGCCTCTCACAACGGTGTTGCCCCAAGCTCATACTCTGAAAAGGTTGCGTTTCGCAAGCTTGTGGCAGATGCAACAAGGACCGACAATGCTGAGGGCGGCGAGGAAAACTTTGAGGAGGCTGTTGCTGCGGTGTTGAAGACTGTATCGCCTCCATCCCTCCCTACGTCTCTGAAGGAGGTCTTCGAGCATACGCCTGCTGATGAGGTATGTTCGCGATGGCTGGGAATTGATCGATGCTAACCCTAGCGTAGACTGAGGCAAGATCAAGTTTCTGGGTCATTGCGGCGGCACTGCGGGAGTTTTATGAACGACATCAGTGCTTGCCAGTGCCAGGTGGCCTTCCGGATATGAAGGCAGAGTCTGGCGTCTACATCAAACTCCAGAACATTTACAAAGACAAGGCTCGCAAAGACGCCGCCGAAGTTCTGGAATTGGCACGCCAAAGGCCCGGTGGCGAAGTTGTTGACTCGGCTGACGTAGACTTGTTTTGCAAAAACGCGGCCTTTGTCAAGCTGATCGTGCCAACAACCAGCGGGCATGATCAGTTGCGGAGTGTTGCAAGTAAGTATCGCGGTCAATTTCTCTCGCATCCGTGTATGGCCAAGCTCACCTTTGATTAGGGAAGGAAATTTCCAACGATGAAATGGCCAAGGACGGCGTGATGCCATTCTCGCTCTTGCCAGTTTATCTCGCTCTTCGTGCGACCTCCCACAAGTCTACGGCAACCCGGGACGATATTCTGGAAGACGTCCAAGCGATTCTGCCAGACATCAACCACAGCGACCGACTTGTGCAGGCGGCCTCAGAGGTGTCCCGGGCTGCTGGTGGCGAGCTGCACAACATTTCCGCCGTGACAGGTGGCATGGTGGCCCAGGAGACAATCAAAATCATCACGAATCAGTACGTACCGATCGAGAACACATGCATATTTGACGGCATCGGAAGCCGATGTCAGGTTCTCCGCTTGTAGGTCCGTTTTACCCAGCCTCGGGTTGTCTGTCGCGAGTAGATCTCTCTCAGAGGAACATGCGGGGAAGCCGACGATGGATCAATTCGAGGCGCCTAAGTAACTTGCCAACGGGGCAAGCTAACGATATCGGTGTACTGGCAACAAGATGTTCGACATTGGAGGTACAGATCCCCGAGCACCTGATCACCGAGGTGCTTACCTGGAAGGGATCAACAGGATGGCAGCACTCGGTCGTTCGGACAGGATTGGCGGGCTTTTGGGGTCGATGAGTCTTGAGGCGCGTCGCATTGCTTAGCGCAGCCATCCTTTCTGCAGAGATGGTGTGTACGACCCTTTTATCCCACCTTACAAGACCCTGGCAACAAATTTTGGGCGTCTGGGCGGTGTGCACGTCGGACCGCGGTCCCTTTCGATGAGGCCGCGGGCAGAACACCGAGCCAGTGTGGTTCACCGACTTGGAAAGAGTCGACATTGACCCGGGAATGAAGCTTGGGCTATGTGAGGATTGAGTGGTATGTATTTTGTGAGGTTCCGGCTTTGTCTTCACGAATATATATCTGTTAAACGTACTCCTGATATTAGTTAGGGGTGCCTCCCCCCCCAAAGAGTGCCTTCGATGAGTGCGTGAGCGACTTGACGCATATGATATGCATGAATGTCTTTTTCGCCAACACTAAGTACCTATACTGTGTGGCTGGATCTGGGTGAATTAAGAGACTGATCGACTGTTTGGAGGAGAGCCAGGTCGCAAACGCAAGCTGCCTTGGCCATGGACTCCTCCCGACCAGCCCGTTGATATCACTCACCCTAAGGCCCAGACTCGACCTACGGTGAATTTTGGTGGACTATGGACAGTGTAGGATGTGGGCAAAAGTGCTCGAGTTCCTGGGAAACTATACCAGTTCATCTCCCAGAATACACACGCCCCGAGATGCAATTCAGACATAAGGGCATCTCTAAGCATGATTGTTCCCGATGCAGGCCCCGCGATGGGACCACTGCGAGACCGAAACACAACAGTGAATCGGCAGCGAGTTGGGTCTCGCTGATTCGGCTACCGGTGCCTCAGCGGCACGGCTGATGACACCTCAGCCGTACACAGCATCAACTAGCGTTCACCCCGTCGGCCATGAGAGCATGGCCCAGCCGATGGACTTTCAACCCCGAGATGGGGCTGGGCAGAACAGAATGGCCGGATAGACGGGCTTCGGCTGAGTCTCTAAAGACCGGTTGTCGAATGAAAATAACGATGCATGCAGACGGTGGCCCGTTGTTTGTATTTGACAGTGGCGGGCCCAGGACTGGCTGGCCATGTAGGGCGAGAACTATGTAGGTGTAAGCACATATATCGGCCGTCGTCCCGTGAAGGTTGTGCTGACCGTCTAAACCCCTCCCCGCCGGCGCGGGTATGTGGGTATGTAGCATCGCAAGGGGGGGGACAGGTAGGTGGTCTTGGTTACTCGTCCCGACGTCTATCTCCACGTTAGTGCGCAGCACCAGGGCTGAATAGCCATGCTGTCTGAAATATACTTTTTTTGACATACAAGATATCAAAACAAAGAGGGAAGGTAGAGCAGTTATTTGCCACACTCCTCGCGTCACTTGGGGGGGACCCTGGTTCGTGGCGGACAAAAGGCCGTTGACAGCTCCCAATGTACAACATCTCGATCCACGGGCTCACGTCCCTTGACCAGAACGAAACTTGGCTCTGGGCCACGGACAGATTATTGCGTGCGTGGCGTGTTTTTCGGGAGGGCAGGGAGCATGACTGAAAGCTGGACGGGAAGACGATGGGATAGGCGGCCGGGTTACGAGAACTTGTGTATGTGATAACCGCGGCGAGCAACAGGGAAAAAAAGCCATCGCCATTGCAGAGTTGTGGGAGAGCCAGACCTCCAAAGCTCTGGATTTGATATCCCTGGAGACACTTTCCAAAATGTAGAAGGCGAAGGGCTACTTCAGAGGAAAAGTTGGCAAATCCAACTGAGTGCATCCAGTCGGCCGGACCAAGCCGCCGCCCAGCCGATCAAAGAGCCAACAGTCTGCACGATTTAATGTAGATGTTAGGCGGTGAGGAGAGGCAGTCTCCGCAACGTCGGTCCCAAGCCGAGAGATGCCGGGACACCTTGCAGATTGCTGCGAGGAACTAACAACACCCTCATCGTTGTGTAGAAGCCCTTACATACCACCCTCCCCCACAACCCCGTGACTCTTACATCCCTACACCATGAAGGATCCGGCTAGGTAAGAAGCGACATGGCGGATCGTATGGCCGGGACGGTTAAAATATTGGGGTGCGTGCACCGTTGAGCAATCCTTAATCTGGGGAACCACACCTGCTCCGTAGTTGGAGATCATCCTCTGCAGCATCCATGGTCGAACTACCGTTTCTAAAGCAGCCTAGTGGCATTGTTGCCACTTTTTAACCAGCGCCGGCAAAAGCAAAAGGCACTAATAACCTTGCAAGCTCTCGGATGTCGATGGGCCTAGGAGCCACGTGATGGATGGTATTTGCCGACAAAAGTTGGACGTTGAATCAGAATTGTGACGTATTATCAGGGGCGGCTCCATCTACCGTGGACTACCTAGGGCAAGTAGGTACCACAGCATCAACGGGTATCTGCGCCCCAAGCCAGCAGGAACCGCTTGCAGCCCTTGCGGGACAGGTGATAGACAGGTTGAAGGGGGAAACGCGATGCAGGGAAACATGACAGGGGAGTGAGGGCGCGTAATACACTGAACGTCCACGTGGAGCGCGTCTTCGCCTAGGCGGATCGTGTACTGTGTATGTCGCACGCGGAGTGTGTCTACCATAGGACTACAGGACGAGGCAGCCATCACCTTGGTAGCGGGGGCCGGTTGTTGTCATTCCCGACACGACCGAAAGGGGAAGAGGACATACATAGTAGGGTGGCGGTCGCGCCCAACCTGTTCAGATGCATCGTATCGGATGAAGTATGGGCGATACAGACACGTCCGCAACACCATTGTCGATGGCCCAACTCATCGACAGAGCCCAAACAAGACCCGAGAGAGCACATGACCCGTTGTTGCAGGAGCAACCTTCATTCCCATAAGCCTCATGCAAGGCAGGATGCATTGGCGTATTTGCCGGCTAATGGTGGCGGCCGTGCTCTTAACTTCAGGCAACTCTCTCCCGCTAGCGGGTAGCGGGCGGCAGAACAAAAAGAAAAGCTGGGGTACGGTACCTGCACTATGAATGGATGGACGTCGGTAGGAATGGGAACCGGTTCGGTTCGCCGGTTCGCCGTGGAGAGGTGCCAGGCCCGGCCAGGCACAGATTTCCTGTCACATCCTGCATGATAATGTTGCACACGCGTGTTATTACGAAGTGAGGCATCAGCCGCCACGTCGCGTAGCCGAGACCATGAACGGTAAACTCGAGCCAATGGCGAAAACGAAAACGCCCTAGACAGGGGGCGCAGTGGGCAAAAGGAAGGCTGAAGAATGAGGGAAGATGGTTGGAGGAACCAAATTCCAGCCAGATGGTGCATGGAGAGCAAAGCTGAGGTGGGAGTGAAGATGGACACTGGAGTATGATGGGACGGCGCGGTGGGGCGACACGGAACAACAGTGAACCTGAACCGTCTGTAGTGTAGTAGTATGTAGTCTGTCACCTGTGATTCCGTGGAGCAGTCTCCTCAAGCCCCCGCTGGCCCTAGGTAGATGGTGTAAAACGGCGAGTTTTTGATGCCAGAGACAAGAAACACCACGGGTTGTGGACAGTAATGATTGTTGACCTCGAGTCGAAAGTAAAGCATCGTGAGGCACCTACCCAGTGTACGATGCAGTACTGGGTACGTGTCCCGTCCCAGCCAGATCAGGGGAGAGAGGGGAAGGATAAGATCTCCAGTGAAACAGAAGAAGAGAAGGATGTTGATAGATAGGTACGTTACCTACTACATGAACATGCCCGTACTTACCTCATTACCTACCTAAATACAGGTCATCCATCGCCGCGGTCTTCTGGATGGACATCGCACTCGCTCAGAATCAAAAGTAAGGTGACGGTCACAGTGCCTGGCAACCTGGGTGTCCTGAGGTCATCTTCAGCAATATTGTGGGGCGTCGTGGCGTCCTGGAGGAGCCACGCAAGGGGTTCTCTGGGGTGCACCCTGGATCGGCGGTGCGGCCCTGCGGATTGTCGCCAAAACAAGAGGATGGGAAGCCGATCCGAGAGCAGGGGTCGGGAGGAGCGCGTGGCAGCCACTTGGAGTAGTACCTAAGTAGTTTTAGCGTAGCACGGAGTAAGTACTTATCGACAGTTACTAGTAGGTAGTATCTGAATGGTGCAAGGTGCCTAGGTAAGTAGGTCCAGCTTTGGGGGCAGAACTGTACCTGGTAGGTAGGTACAATTACCTGGAGGTGGTCGCGCGGATTGATGCTGAAGTGTGTCCTTGCCCAATATACTTGAATGCCAGCCTCAGCCTGCCTTGGTATTCCTTCGCAGTATTACTGAGACCCCTCAACTGATAAATACCAAGGTACCTACCTACCTACCTACCTACCTACCTGGATACTTCGCAGGTAGGTAGGTAGACACGGTAGGTGCCGCATACCCAGGTCGGTACCTAGGTAGGTTGGAGATTGGGGAGTTGGAGGACGGAGGGGATACAAGTCGCGTATCGCGCATCGCACCCAGAGCACGGGGATACATAGTGCCTTGCCGGCAAGGGGGACGGAACCTACCTAAGATGGAAGGGAACCTAGTTGCCTACCTAGGTGCTCCTATGGTGTAACGACGAGGGGTCTTAATAACGATCTTATGGAGCTATTTATAAAAGAGGGTGTAGATTAAAAGAGTACTAGGGACCCCTAGGTAGACCTAATTCTTAATATATAAATACCTTTTTGGCACTTTGAATGTTCTCTCTGCCTTCTTGATTTCCACTCTACGCGGCCAGTCGACACAGTCCCTGGTCTT
>WIGN01000619.1:0-14569 GCA_014235955.1 Colletotrichum sojae
TCACGACTGAGGGCTGAAAGTATCCGAAGATTGATACGAGGTTGATAGCTGAAGAACTATGGAAGGTAGGACTCGAGAGTACTCGAGTCCCATCTATATACAAGTCCTGAACAGTCCCTTGATGTTGGATAGCTGGGATAGCTCCTATCCAACATATCAATGGATAGCTAGGATAGCTCATATCCAACATATCCATCTTTATCCTGTATCAGTACTGTTCCCAAGGTCACGTGACCTGCAACATAGTTCTTCCTTCCCGAGGATTCCTGGTTACACCTGTGTTACTGCTTACATATGTCCCGCGTTAGCCGCCGGGATCCAAGGCGGGGTTGTCCCAACGTGTTATGCCTAACGGGTCGTAACAACTGACTTACCCCGCTCTGACAAGCGTCGTCTCGACAACTTCCCAGTTGCAACCTCCATCGTCCGAAATGAAGCAGCACGCATTGCAGGCTAGCGACCATCATGGCATTAGTTCCAACCCCTTCTTCCGCGACATCGCCAATACCACCCACAAAAGAACTAGAAGATGCAGTGAATGAGTTCCGGAAGGTCTTGACCGATGATCAACGTTCAGAACTACAGAAACTCAAGACCATTCCAGATGCTGATGCTGTGCTTGTTTTCACGGCGCAGCTCGATAGGTCTACTACTCAGCGAAACTGTCCTAACAAGGGCACACGGCTTATTTCAATCCTGCAATTTGTCCGGGAATCTTCTGTTATCATCGATACCTTCGTCTCCTCGCACCCAGAGATTGCTGCGCTGGTCTGGGGGGGCGTCAAGCTGACGATACAGGTATGGCAAGGTCTTAAATGTTATACACAGGAAACCATCTAACTTGGATCAGGTGGTTCTGAACTTCACCTCGTACTACGAACGAGTCTCAGACCTCTTTATGCAGCTTGCTAAAGATTGCCCCCGTTTTGCCGAGTATCAAGCCTTATTTCCGAACTCGGCAGAAGTTCAGAAAGCTATCTGCGATTTCAACGCTTCAATCATCCGTTGCTGCAAGCATATGGTCGAAGCTGTACAGCGACCTTGTATGTGACCCATTCCTAGTTTCCCGCATTGTAACTGAGCGTCGCTAATTTAACGTAGGGCATACACATCTCCGAAACGCACTTTTGCAGTCGTTTCAGCAAGAGTTTAGCCCCGATCTAGAGAGCATTCGAAAGCGTGGCCTTGAGGCTAAGCAAGAAATCAGACTTGCAAAGGCAAAAGCCGACCACCAAGATCAAAGACTCCAGCAGATAGAGAGGGAAGAGGCGTCTAAGGGGAGGCGTAAGGTCAGAGAGTTGTTCTCTCGATTAAAAAACGATCTTGACACAATCAAGAATGACCAGCTTCAGCAAAACATCCGCCAAGCAGGTAAGTTATTCTTCCTAGCTTTGAATCATACTAATAGTCTCACAGAAGAAAATCGTCGCCAGCTGCTTGACTCGTTGTCTTCCCATGACCACCTCACACCATACAAGAAGGCCTGTGGACTAAGGCACCGCGGGACTGGGGAATGGCTTCTCCGATCATCTACGTTCACCCAATGGGAAACAGGAACATCCTCGCCTTGGCTCTGGTGTTCGGGCAAAAGTACTTGGATCCAAACAACTGAATTCGTGAACTGTGCTGACGTCTCATAGTCGGATCTGGAAAGACGATCCTCACGTAAGCTGCCCCCTACAAAAGGCTTTTAACCTACCATGCAAACTAACTCCACTTCAAGAGCACGCGCAATCGAGCATGTATATACGCACGAAGATAGGGCTGATGAGACCGTCACATTTTTCTTCCCTCAATTCAATGATTCGGCATCCTTGTCTGCAGAAACCGCCCTGCGTTCGATAATCCGACAATCAATCGATCCATTGAGACTGTCCAGCCAGTGGGAAACCAGCCTAAGAGAACTAGACCGAAAGCCGTCCTCTGGGATAGACCAGCTGACGGATCTTCTCAATCAGAGAATCAATCAGTCTGGAGTATTCTATGTCTTCATCGACGCTCTTGATGAATTTCAACCCACAGAACGACGGGCTCTTTTTAAATCCCTCGCATCACTCATTACCGGATCGCGCTTGAGAGTTTTCCTTGCAAGCCGCGAAAATTTGTCAGACGAACTTCGAGAAAAGATTCCAAATATAGGTATTGTGTCGATGGCATCTACTGAGACCAGTAATGACATTGCCACTTTTGTGGAAGAGACACTTGAAGAAAGACAACGTAACAAGGATCTCAGGGTTAGAGAACAATCGATCATTGCGGAAGTAAGGCAGGCACTCGTCAATCATGCGGATGGAATGTGAGTTGACAGTCTCTGCGCCATTTTTCGTCTGCTAATAGCTTAGGTTTCTCTGGGTCACCTTCCTGATGGATGAAATTTGTGCTCAGCATTCTGACGATGACATCCGGAGCGCTATCAGATGCCTTCCAAAGAATTTGACTGAGACATTTACCCGAGCCCTTCAGCGCATTACCAAGCGAGGATATTCCTCAGTCGCCAACGCCAAAAAGGCTTTTCAATGGATCGCTGTTGCAAAACGGAATCTAGCCTTGAATGAGCTTCATGAAGCCATGTCTATAAAGATTGGCCAACAGGGTTCACGACCTGGGCAGCTGATTAACGACATCGATCAGTTATCTACATGGTGCGAAAATCTCGTGCGTATCGACGAAGAGACGAAAACCGTAGAGTTTGCACACCAGGCGATTCATACTTTCATCGTTGAGGGACTTTCAAGCCCATACTTGACTGAATTTCTCTTCGACTTGAAGAAGGCAGACCACGACGCTGGTGAGATTTCGGTTACGTATCTCAACTTCAGCGAGTTTGTGACGACTCTCACACGACGGTCACAGCCAATAAAGGTTAACCCCGCTGGAATGGCCTATTCAGCAATAAAGAACTCATGGAAGCTGCCAAAGTCGATCAGCAACGCCATCACCACAAAGCGCAAGAATGTCCAGGCTGAGAGTGACCTGGATAAAATGCTGGCCACCCACCACAGGTCTAACGACGAGGAAGCTATCACGAAACTACAAGATCAACATCCTTTCCTCAAGTACGCCTCGGTACACTGGATCTCCCACACTACTCGATTCACGCGTCGTACGTCCTCAACATGGAGTTTGTGGCGACAGGTTGTCACTCAAGGACATGGTTTGGCCAAGATACCTTGGTCAATCGGAAAAGAGCCGAGGGCTCTAAACTCCAATATATTGTCCTGGAGTTTTGCAAACCGACATTATGCTGTTATTCGACTCCTTGGAAGCCTCGGCAAGATACATTATGCAGGGAAAGATGAGGCTTTACGAAGCTCAGCGAGTGAAGGTGATATAGACTTTGTGGACGCTCTACTTGAGAGTAATTTTGGGGCTGAGATCCTCTCAATAGCTCTACAAGCAGCTTCTGGTGGTAGCCACATCGAGGTCGTGGAGCGATTGCTTGATGCGGGAGCCAAAGTCAACGCAGATCCTGCTAGGGATGATGGGCGGACTGCTCTACAAGCAGCTTCAGGTGGTGGCCACGTCGAGGTCGTGGAGCGATTGCTTGATGCGGGAGCCAACGTCAACGCAGATCCTGCTGGGGAGCATGGGCGGACTGCTCTACAAGCAGCATCAGAGGGTGGCCACGTCGAGGTCGTAGAGCGATTGCTTGATGCGGGAGCCAACGTCAACGCAGATCCTGCTATATGGCATGGGCGGACTGCTCTACAAGCAGCATCAGAGGGTGGCCATGTCGAGGTCGTGGAGCGATTACTTGATGCGGGAGCCAAAGTCAACGCAGATCCTGCTGAACGGCATGGGCGGACTGCTCTACAAGCAGCATCAGAGGGTGGCCACGTTGAGGTCGTGGGGCGATTGCTTGATGCGGGAGCCAACGTCAACGCAGATCCTGCTAGGGATGATGGGCGGACTGCTCTACAAGCAGCTTCAGAGGATGGCCACGTCGAGGTCGTGGAGCGATTACTTGATGCGGGAGCCAACGTCAACGCAGATCCTGCTATATGGCATGGACGGACTGCTCTACAAGCAGCTTCAGAGGGTGGCCATGTTGAGGTCGTGGAGCGATTACTTGATACAGGAGCCAACGTCAACGCAGATCCTGCTGGGGATTATAGGCGGACTGCTCTACAAGCAGCTTCAGAGGGTGGCCACGATAAGGTCGTGGAGCGATTGCTTGATGCGGGAGCCAACGTCAACGCAGATCCTGCTGGGGAGCATGGGTGCACTGCTCTACAAGCAGAATTAGAGGGTGGCCACGTCGAGGTCGTGGAGCGATTGCTTGCTGCAGGAGCTTGCGAGAGTCGATAATTACTGTTCGCACAGAATGCTTTTTTGCCTAAACCATTGACGTAGGGTATTCACTCAATCAAGTGACATTTAGTTTGGAGCCGGTTAGCTATTTTCGGGCTGAGGCGATAGATGTTGTCGAATTTGAGGGTCTATTGTGTGTATTGTTGTTGTATCTCCTGTTGAGGCACAAGTGACCTATGTGTGGTTGATTGTGGTGATGTCTGAAGGAGAGGGATCCCTAGGCGGCTAATCCGCCTAGGGATCGAGATGCCCTGGAGAGCAGGGGGGCACCGGCCGCAAACCACGGTCACGTGACCGCGGCCTAGCGTGCTCCTCCACATCTCCTAAGTAGCTAATTCCGGTCATGGAGATCCCCGGTACTAGGGGTAGGGGTGTTCCTTGTTGCCTTAGGCACGAAGCGGATCGGCTCCATGAAGCGCCGCCGCTCTAGGCCCTTCAATCTGACAGATGTTACTTCATATGTGTCGAGTATTTTTCGAGGTCCCGTGAACATAGGGGTTATTTCGTGATGTATATTGTGCTTCTTTTTCGGCCTAAGGCCCGTGCGCTGCTCCGGCTCCTTTTCGGCTACAGAGCGATATGACTAAGCGCCCTACTCAAGTATTCGCCGTCGGACCGCGTCGAGATACGGCCATTTATAGTCCGTGATTGGATGCATCCACCAATCGCCCCACCCTTTGTGACCCAGGATCTGCCAAAACCTCGACGCACTCCCCAGCCAATCAAGAAGCCCATACTGGTCCCACATTTCCTCACGCGGCAGTCCCACCTTTCTCGACTCAAGATCTGTCGAATCCGCTGGGCCAAGCGCCAAATACGCATCCGGCGCGCTCAAGAGGCGTGCGCCGCGCGGATCAAGTACGGGCCGAAAAGGCGCCCTTGAACCAGCCACATTAAGGGCAACGTTCACCCCTGAAGAACAGGTAGAAGGAACAATGACAGATCACTCAATACAATTGATGAATTGACCCTCAAAACCGACAACAGTAGCCAATAGGCAGGACTTGGAGGACGCGGTGGGGGCTGTGTACTGTAGAGTAGGTAGTCTGAGCCTGCGGCTCTCCACCCCACATACCCTTCGGGAGGTCTGCGGCAAGGGCGAGGCCCTTTGCCGCCATGGCGTTAAATACAACAACAACAACAACAACAACTCTCTACCCTGCACGTGGTAGTGGCCGCCTTTCAGCTTCGCTCGTTGTAGCCCCGACTCCTGAATCTCTCGGTCTGGAGGCAAACTATCCCATACCTCCTATGGGACCATATTTCGTGTGGCATGAGGGTCACGCGTGAGGCTGATATGCGCAAAGGGTTTATATAGCTGGTCTTTAGTCTCTTCCTCTAGGAATGTATTCTACAAGTCAAACTGGACGTTCTCGTTGATATACGCACAATGGAAAGTTGCAAACTTGGGGTTGTGGCGTATTATCTGGTTGCGGACCGCGTCGGACGCACTTACTAAACGCACTTGTCCACTATGCCGCAGATGTGAAATCCGTTTGTCTCGCCTACCGTCGGGGGCATTTCCCGCTCCTCTTCGAGCAGATTGTGGCGGTCAACGCTTGGTAATAACAGCGGTTCCCGGTAGCACATTACATTTGCGCTAATTTCTAGCAATAGTGACATGTTATGACGATGAAAGTGATGCTATGTGCTGGCAACCTTAAAATGCTTCCTTCCTTTCGGCTCTTGGCTTCTCAGATCGTGACCGACTATCAGCGTGATCACCCAAAGTCCCGGTAGCATGGTTATTTATGGCATCAGGCTTTTGTGAGGACGGCCACGGCCACGCTTCTCCGGGGGCTCTCGATCAGCATCTGCCGGCATCTCCGCCCCGGCCTCCTCCTTCTGGGTCTCTTCCAAACTACACGACACCTTCTGCCCTCCCTTGTCTGGTCTTCTTCTAGGGCTTCTCTGGAGCCTCCTCGACAAACGACGTGTTACGCGGAAGGCCGCGGCCCCTCTTGACGGGCACGACAGTATGCTTGATGTGCTTCGGTCGTCCGCCGTTGGCCGTCCAGTAGTCGTCGACGTGCTGGCGGGCATATTGCAAGACCTGGCCCTCGGGCTCCCACGACCGTTCTGGCGATCCAACCCAGGAGACGCACAGCTTAACACTGCCGTTGGCCTCTTGCTTGTGCTTCTCGACCTTGAGCGCGTGCCAGAGGTTCTTGTCGGCCATGGCACCTATGCGACCACCCTCGACAGCATCCCAGTACGCAAAGAGGGCTTCTTCTGCGTCCTCCTGGATGTTCGACTCGGGTTCCCATGTCGGCGCATCGTGCGTCCAGCACACCCGAATCTGGAAGAGGGTTTGGTCATCGGGGTCGTGCCGGTGGCCGATAAGAGATCCAAAGACGAAAATGCCGTGCTCAGGGTCGTCTACATCCTCCGCGGCTTCAGAGTTATCCGCTGGTTGGGCGGCCTTAGTGGTGTCTCCGGTTTCAGTGGCAGTGGCCACGTTGATCTCAGCCCCACTTATGGCCGGGGTGGCAACTGTGCGTGGTTAGCATTGACTTCCCAGTGCAATGACAAGTCACCATTACCTTGAATGATGTCGTTCCCAAGGCCAGCCGCCTCAGACAGGCACCCCAAGTGGATGGAGGTTTCCTTCACCTCGGCAGCGAGGTTGGTACGATCGAACTCCTGGCCAGCCTCCACTTGTTCCGTCGCAGCAATCGTGTCTTTACCCTCAGGACTGCTCGTCGAGGTCTCCTAAACGGACAATACCAGGCTGGGGCACGGGTCGACTGACTCAGATGTGACAGAGTTCACAACGGCGGCATATGCGAGAGGCATGGTTGTAGACTCGGAGGAATGCGCTGCGGCGGAAGCAGCCACTGTGTCAGCGGGGGTGATACCATCGATGGTGGTACCCATCTTGTCCGCAGCGGTATCGTTCAGGGTCTTGCGTCGCGTCGGCCAGCTGAGGGCCAGCTGTGAGGACAGGCGTTGGAAAGGTAAGGGCGACCGTGAAGCGTCGGATGGGCTTTCTTCGGCCACGAGGACGGTGTTGAAGCGCTCCTGCTTGTTCGGCGATTGCAAGGCGGAATGCTTGGCCGGAGACAGGAGGAAGCCGCCAAAGGCACTGATCTTGAGGGTGGCTTGCTGCTTTCAAAGACTCGTCCAACTAAGTCACTATCGGTACGGTGGCTGCCGAGGTTAGAAGTGTTGGGTTGTTGATGGATGAAGGCAGGCGTGAGTAGGGAAAATTCAGATTCCAAAAGGCAGCTTAGTTGGAAGGAGCCGTTGCAGCGAAAGCGCGGAAGGAAGTCCCTTGGGGGGCCGTGCTGAAGTTTGTGGAGACCTTGGTTTTCGCGTGCACAGCCACATCAAGAAGAGAAGCGGGGACAACGCGACAGCTGCAGGGGCTACCACTACTTATTTTTTTGCGTGCACGTCTATCTCGGGCGAAGTACCCAAGCCACCTCCACCTCGGCAAGTCTCTCAAGAAGCCGCAGGGACATCTGACGACTCCAGCACCCGCGGTACATATGACTCCGATCGCGAGCGTGCAACCCCCGGCAATCATGGCCAGCCAGCACGTCGCGCGGTCAAATGCTGCAGCGCGAATGGCCACTTTATAGGTATGGGTATCTACTCAGGCGAGAAGCTCTGGTGATGTGGCCGGCCGCTGTCGGTGGAGGGGTGATGAGGGGTGATGAATGTGCCATTTTGCTGCATGCCCAGGCCTGCGCGCCCCATTTCAGGATTCGACGACCTCTACTCTTCCTTGATTGGATCCCTCCTGCTGACATGCATGCCCGACTTCTTTGGGGCGGCGGCTGCGGCAAAGAAGTTGCCCGGGCCTGCTTATTACTGTAGTCCCCCCCGTTGTCACGCGTTCTTGTCACCAACAGGAAGCAACGCCTCAAGTTCGAGCTCTACCCCGCTACCCTCCCACGACATCGACAATGGACACCGGGAACACGTTCAGCAATCTCGGCACCGGCAGCCAAAACGTCATTAGCTCGGGAACTCAGAACAACAACTCCGGCAGTGGCAGTCAATACAATGCAAACACCATTGCTTTTCGTAAGCAACCGATGTCAGTTCAAGATCCGCCCTAACCCTATTTCTAGACCAGCACAACCAGCATCACAATGCAAACCTCCTAGCCGATTTACGAGTCACCGACCCGCGCGACGACAAAACGCGTATCGAGGGCACCAAAGGAGGTTTACTTACCGACTCCTACGTCTGGGTGCTTCAGAACCCTGACTTTTGCCAATGGCGTGACGACAAGGACCAGCGACTGCTTTGGGTCAAGGGAGACCCGGGCAAGGGCAAGACCATGTTGCTGTGCGGCATTATCGACGATCTACAAGCAACGCGCAAGGGAAAACCCCTGTCTTATTTCTTCTGTCAAGCCACAGACGAGCTACTCAACACTGCGACAGCCGTCCTGCGCGGCTTAATCTTCATGCTTCTCGACCAAGCCCCATCCCTCGTTTCGTATATAAAGAAGAAATACGATATTGCGGGGAAGGCTCTTTTCCAAGACAAGAATGCATGGCAGGCGATGTCCGAGATCTTTAAGGATATGCTCCAGGATTCGAACCTGCAAGGCGTTTGCCTCCTTGTTGATGCATTAGACGAGTGCTCAACAGGCCTCAAACAGCTGCTTATGCTGATGACGGAAACATCGCGATCGACTAGTGCGAAGTGGCTTGTTTCAAGCCGCAACTGGTCGCAGATTGAAGAACAGCTACGCCCCGTAGCGCAGAGCCTATCGCTGGAGCTCAATGCGGAGTCAGTCGCAGCAGCCGTCAAATTTTACATCAAGCATGAGGTGAAGGAGCTAGCCAAGGCGAAGAAATATAGCTCACAGACAAGGACCAGTATACGTCATTATCTTTACAGGCATGCGGGCGACACCTTTCTCTGGGCGGCCTTAGTGCGTCAAGAACTCAAGAGAGTGCCGGAGTTTGAAGCTCGAGAAAGGGTCAAGACATTTCCGCCAGGGCTGGATACTCTTTACCAACAAATGATGCAGCAGATCTGCGACTCCACCGTCCCGGAGAGATGCAAGCAATTCCTTGCCATAACTGCCGTGGTCTACCGCCCCCTCTCACTTAACGAGTACGGATCAATATACGACCTACCAAGCGACATCGAGTTAGACGATAGTGAGTGCGAAGACAGCGACTCTGAGGACAGCAGCTGCGATGAGAGCAATCCCGACCTTGTGAAGTCACTACGTGAGTTGGCTAGCCGCTGTGGCTCTTTTCTCACCATTCGCGAGGACATTGTCTACTTTGTCCACCAGTCAGCCAAGGATTTCCTGATGAATAAGGCCTACGCAGCATTTGACCAGATTTTTCCTGACGGCATCGCGCACCAGCACCACGCGATCTTCTCAAGGTCTCTGGAGGTGTTATCCAAGACGCTCAGACGCGACATCTACGAGCTGCGCAACCCTGGAAGCTCCGTAGAAGATATATCACCACCTAACCCAGACCCTTTGGGTCCTGTAAAATACTCTTGTATGCACTGGATTGACCATCTTCAACAGGCGAATTCCGCGGACAGCCCGGCGCGCGGTGATTTGCGGGACAACGGTAGCGTTCACGCCTTCCTCAAATGCCACTATCTCCACTGGTTGAAGGCTCAGAGTCTTCTACAAGGCATGCCACAAGCAGTATTAAAGATGCAGAAACTCCAAACTTTGGTTGTAAGTCTTATTAAACTGTAACATAAGATACTATCTGACATATCCACAGACAAGTCTGGAAACACAACTTGCAGATCTCGTCCGAGATGCCTGTCGATTTGTCCTTTCTTACAAACAATGCATAGAAAGGTTTCCATTGCAACTATACTTAGCTACTCTGTTGTTTAGCCCTGCCCATAGCTTAGTAAGGCAACTGTTTCAAGCAGAAGCACCAGCCTGGATTACTATGATTACAAAGAGAGACGTAGACTGGAACGCATGCCAGCAGACGCTCGAGGGCCACAGCGACGGGGTCTGGTCGGTAACCTTCTCTCCGGATGGGCGCCAGCTCGCCTCGGGCTCCGGCGACAACACCGTCAAGCTCTGGGACACGGCCACAGGCCAGTGCCAGCAGACGCTCGAGGGCCACAGCAGCTTGGAGAACGTATTCGAGGTAGCGATCCAAGAACCAACTGGAGACCCTATGGGTCAGCGCCATATGCTCTCACAACAGGACGTATGGATCACGAATAGGTCTTCAAATATTCTTTGGTTACCGCCGGAGTACCGTGCAAGCTGCCATGCGGAAGATGGATCAAAAATAGCTGTTGGATGTCAGTCGGGCCGCGTGTTACTTTTGTGTTTTGAGTCAGAGTGTCAACAGTCGTAAAGTACTATAGAGCTAGCCATCCTTACTTACATCAATTGCCCACATTGATTATACTCTCTATTACCTATTGCTAATGCGTGACACAGGAAGGGTCTGGGAGAAACCTTCTTTTATTGCTGATCAGTTCAGTTACAGAAAGTTCTAGAACATTCGAGTTTTGTGTAACTACTGCATCAATAGGACTTCTCAAAAAGGATAGTTCATCCCATCCCTTTGTTGAGTTAAAGTCAATGCCCCTGTCGTTGTTGATCAGTAGAGGATGGAAGCCATGCCCCGTAGCCGCGGCCGGAGATGCAGTTACAGCCAGGACACACATTACTGGCGACTGCCGTACGTTATACGTCTAACCACTAGTCTGATGAACAGCTATGTTGTGATGTCTCCCGGAGTCGCCATGCCTGTTGCTCCTTCTTTTCGCCTTGCTATGTGAGCATATCCACGAGACGCCCAAGAGTTTGATTACCGGCCGTCGTCGTTGTCATTAGGGGCAAGATATTACCGGCCATTATGAACGCGGCATCCACTACCGAGGACGATTTGTCCGACGAAGAGTCCTGGAAGGCAGCTCGGCCCAGCACGGTGCACGATGAGCTTTTTGAGAGCGATGAGGAGTCGTCCCAGCAGGAGGATCCGAGGCGCGACGGCAGGTTCGGCCGTGTCTGGGCAATCGACCACGCCTCCGGCCATCACAAGTTCCGCGGTAAGTATTTGGCATTAGCGGGAGCAGGTGGTGGCCATGACTGATGTGTTGTCCTCGCTAGCCCGCCGATTTAATGAAAAGGCCCTCGGCGACGATTTCAAGCCGGCAGACGCCCTGAGAATGCTGCAGGAGAAGCATACGATTGACTTTGGTTCACGCTCATGAGGTGGCGCCCAGGCGAAGGCCGCCGATGCCTTCTTCCCCCAGTTCTTCCTTGACTTCCTCAGCATCGTGGGCAGGCCCGGCTGCGCCATCGCGAGGCCCGACGGGCCAATATTCGACAACATCACCGTCTCGTTCCAGAGGTGGGCGGCTCCGTACAGTGCAAAGCACGTCGGCGGCATCCCCTTCGATATCACCGGGCGTACCTTCCGTATCGCCCAGGCGGCCACGCGAGAGGTCTGGTTCATCATCATGCATCCGATCGTGGGCGAGATGACGGAGCTACCGGGCTTAGGGTCAGGCCGTCGGGCGCGCGACACGGCGGCGGAGCGGAGCGGGATGCCGGTAGAACTGGCCCGCCAGCTTGCGGCGTACATCACGGCCGTCTTCCAGTCGTCGGAGCTGCTCGGCGAGGGCGTCGAGCCGTGCTGGCGGCCCGGGGGCAAGCACAGCCAGCGGATCAGCTCGACGCGATGGGCCACCTTCCAGCAGGTGTTTATGGACGGCTGGACGGCGTGGGCCACTGGCCATGATGCAGAGTCGTTCTGGCGGAAGCACAAGCCAGCGTTCCACGCATACGACTACGGAGCCAACATCGAGATCCCAGTCAGCACAACACTCGAGAGCCTCCCCCGCGAGAGACACGTGCCCCAGGATACAGATAGCGAGCAGGAGGAGGACGACGGGCCTACCACCAGTGATGGACGCGACGATGGTAGCGAGGAGGAGGAGGAGGACGAGGAGGAGGAGGACGAAGGACCCCGTAACAATAGACAAGACGGCCGTAGCCAGGCCAGTAGTGGTGCCCCCTACGGGCCCTACCAGCACATGATCAGGGACAGCGAGGGCATCCAGAAGCTAGTTGACGAGCTCGAAGCCCGGTTCGACCTCGAGAGCATTGCAACAATATCCTATGCGCTCGCCGTCTGTCTCAACTATACGACGACGGCCAACGAGACGCGCTGCTTGCTCGCGGACCGGAACATGCTGGCAGAGGAGTACAGTAGCAGCCGCGACTTCACCTTCTACCCGCAGGCCTTTCATCCGACCTACGGCAACTTCTCGTCAAGCCGGCCACCGTCGTTCCTCAACTCCCTAACGACGGCCATGCGCGGTAACATGAGCGACCGCAACGAGGGCGCCGACGTCCTCTCGTTCGGCTACTTCCAGGGCTACTCGAACATCAAGAGGAGCGTGCGCCACAGCCCGCACGACCTGCTCGCCACGAAGGGATACGCAACGGCAGCAATGGCCGTGCCTGCGTCCCACGCAGCAGCCACGGCACTCAGCAGCCGGCGCCGGGAGACCTTCCTCCGGACCATCCGCGGCCAGGCGACGCCCGACAACCCGCAGGCATCCAAGCCGTTTGCCAGGGAGAGGCAGCAGATCCAGGTGGCCATCGACGGCGAGGAGGTGGCCTACCGGCTCGAGCAGGTCGTGTCCCTCGACGTGCGCCACATGCTCAGCAGCGAGCGTACGTTCCCGGCCATCATCCGGCCCATCTTCCAGCTCATGCGCTTCTTCCTGGTCGAGACCGACTCGTACGTCCACATATTCCGCACGACGCCGCTCCCAACCTTCCCCCGCATAATGTGCGCGTACTCCCGCCTGTTCGAGCTCGCCATCGACGAGATGGAGCGGCGCTTCGTGCTCGGCGGCGAGCGCGGCCTCGACCTCGCCCTCTCCGAGGCCGTCGCCGTGCTGGACCGGCTCGGCGGCTACCTCTTCACGGGCCACGACCGCCACCTGCCGAAGAGCGTGCTCCGGCCCCTGGGCACCATCGACAGCCTCCAGCACGGGGCGTGGCCGTACATCAACCCCGCCGTGCTCGACCTCGGGGCCTCGGACCCCACCAGGGCAGCCGTGAACCTCGGCAGCTGGCCCCGGGACGCCAAGACGGGGCGCCTCCTGCTGCTCCACGTCCGCGAGCTCAACTACCACTACGGCGCCCACATCGCGTCCAACCGGGAGGTGGAGATCCATTTTGCCCTGATGGGCAACGCCGCACTCGGCAGCCGGTCGGCCATAGCCGAGTTCGCGACGCAGCTGCTGCAGGAGCTCTGGATCCCACAGACCAAGCAGTTCATCACGCAGCAGCTACGCCGCAGGCTGCACCAGGGAGGCGAGGTCGTTGGTGCGCACCCCATCACGTCGGGTGACATCAAGGCGTGCGAGGCCGCCGTCGCAGCATGGGAGGCGGCCGACAACGCCTTCACGTGGGAGGCACTGCAGCGGCTGAAAGCGGGCCTAAAGCCCGGCGGCTCGCGCGGCAAGATGACGCTATCGAGGACGCGCACCCGCATCGACTTCGTCAGAGAGCTCCTCCGCGTCATCAGCAGCAAAAAGGGCATCGAAACCCACGCACCAAAAAGTGCAACCTGGCCACTGCCGCTGCAGCTCGCCATGGCCAAAAAGGCCGAGACGACAGCCGGCATCGACTACGAGGAGTGGGCTGGCGTGCTGGGCAGCCAGATGCTCGCCGCCAGGATCGAATGGGTCCCCGACACCGTCAAGGGCCGAATAACGTCCCGGAACGTCGCCCGCCTGCAGGGGCAGGAGGGCCTGCAGCCGGCGCTGCTAGGCTCGGCCGGTTCGCTGCGGCGCGAGGCGCAGGAGGCCGAGATAAAGCACGAAAAGGCACAACGCGACCGCCGGGCACGCTCAGGGCCGGCAACGATCGACTTCGGATGCCGCTTCCCCTTCACCAACATCCCTCCCCTCGTCCAGGCCGGCTTCGAGAGGGCCAAGGCCACGTTTGCCGGCAGGGGCGACTCCAAAGTGCTCGACCACTACCAGCTGGCCATGGACTGCCTCGCGACCAACATCGACGACCCCCTCTGCCAGCTGATGCTAGCGACGGCACTCACGGTCTCCTCGTCGTCCGAAACCCCAGAGGCAGTGCCGGGCAAGCAGGGGCTCGGCACGACCCACAAGAGGAAGGAGCCCGGCCAGCTGGCGCTCGTCATGGTGACTCGCATGATGTGGTTCCTCTACCCAACGTCGTTTCCGTGGGCCAAGGGGTCGGGCGGCACGGCCTACGACGTGCCGGAGATGACGAAAAAGATTGGTATACTTC
>WIGN01000620.1:0-14359 GCA_014235955.1 Colletotrichum sojae
GAGAGCACACGAGGGATACTAATTGATTGCAATGTCCGTAGTTGGTGAACCGTAGAACGGTCCTCGCTCTTTTGCTCTTTCTACGCTTTTCTCGCGCAGCTAAACGACAGCACAGAACACATACGGGGTTTTTCGTAACTTGCTAAACACTTCTAACAATGTGGCTCAAAAGTGGAAACTTATTTTGCTTTCATTCTTCTCATCGGGCTTTTCAAAAAAAAAAAAGAACCCACATCGATGCCCGAAACGCGGCGGCCCAACAGCAGACGGCGACAACAAACAAACAGCGACAATAACAACAGACAGATCCCGATCAAAACAAACACCGCCGGATTCCCGCTCGAACCGCACTCTTACAAAACGACGCCTGGCCCAACAAGAAACCTTCAACATCGAATACGACAGCAATTCAACGGCAGCGATCCATTTTTTCTCTCATCCGCGAGGATAGGTGCTTTTCAACTTGGTTTTTTTTCCCTTTCCCTAATTTGACCAAAAAACAACCGCTCGGCGCCTCGCACGTCTGCCGTCTGCCTCTCTCTCTCTCCTTCACTTGGTATCATTTGGGGTTCCCATTTTCGTCTCTCCTTCCGTCACTCTCATCCTCTCTCACTGAGTCTCACACTCAAAAGAACAAAAAGCAAAAAAGACCACACGCGTTTCAGATCACACACATTCAAAAGACCGAAAAACAGTATAAGCAACCTCGAGTGAGGGCCAGCTCCTTTTCTCTCTTTTTCCATTCTTCAGACCTTGCTCTCGAAGCGGCTCTTGTACGTGTTGGACCAAACTTCACGACGCGGCTGGAAGAGGCGCTTGAGGCCAAAGTAGGGGCTGTTGATGGGGCTCTCGCCCGTGTAGAGGAAGACGTCGTACAGGAAGCCTCCGAAGAGGGTTCCAAAGAAGGGGGCGACCATGGGAATCTATCATCGCACGTGACGGGTCAGCACACCGAACCACTCTAAAAAAGGACGCGGAAGTTCGCCACAGAAATTCGCCACACCGACGCCAACGACGAAAAAAACCGGGGTTGCCGAGGCACGCGATCAGGAGGAACGAAAAAAGGAGTCCTTACCCAGAAATAGTATCCACCGGCGGACCACACCTCGCTGCCGTATCCGACAATGTACGAGACCAGGCGGGGGCCAAAGTCACGAGCGAGATTGATGGCGTATCCCGTCTCCCAACCCCAGCAGGCGCCGATGCCGAAGATGAGGAAGAAGAGGCAGAGCGGCATGAAGGGCCCCGCGGCGCCATTGGCCGGGTCGGCGAGGGCGAAGATGACGAGCTGCAGGATGCTGGAACAGATGAACTCGGAGAAGAACATGCCCGTGCGCGTCATGAACTCGGCCGGGTACGTGCAGAAGATGCCGGCCGTGGCGTTGGGCCCCGAGACGGTGCGGATGCCCTTGCCCTCGAAGTTGTCGATGGCGGACATGTAGTTGCCGTACAGGATGAAGGCGGCCGCCATGGCGCCCAGGAGCTGGCTGATGAAATAGACGGGGAACTTGCGCCACGGCATGCCGCGGTACACGCAGTTGGCCAGCGTCACCGCCGGGTTGAGGTGGCCGCCGGATTTCTTGCTGACGTAGACGCCGAGCATGACGCCCAAGCTGGGTTCGCCAAGTCAGCCTCTTTTCTTTGGTGTCTGTTTTCTCATCGATGAAGTCACGATGAGCCGAGGGGAAAAAAAACTCACCCCCAACCCCAGGAGATACTCTGGTAGTCTCCCTTGGTGCTGTTGCTGAGCACGACCTGGGCAACGACGCCATCACCAAAGAGGATCAGGATCATGGTGCCAAAGAACTCGGAGAAGCCCTCCTGGCAGGTCTCGCGGAAGCGGGACCACCAGAGCTCGTCCTCAGCCCTGTGCGGCGAGGGCGGCGTCATGGTGCCAGCGGCGTGCTCCTCGTGGGTCTCTTCGCCTCCCATTTCGGACTTGAAGACTGGAATGTGCTGCTTGCCGTCGGACGAGGACTCGGACACGGATTCGGCTGCGCGGACGGTGATGGACATTAGACACCCGGACTCGACGAACGATTACGACGACGAGAGTAGAGAGGAAGGGAAATGCGAAGAACGACGACGACGACGACGACGACTACGACAACCAAGAGGCCAGACGAAGAAAAGGGAAGGAAGGGAAGGGAAGTGGTGAGGGTGATGATGAGACGAAGGGGAGGAAGGTCTGGGCCGAAGTATTTCATCCCACGTTTCTCTTCCCCCTTCCCGTGGGGAAGAAGATGCTTCTTATGGTCCCCACGGGCTGATCACATCCCACGGGGCTGGACCAAGACGTCGCACCCGATCCGCCGGGTTCTTTCTTAGTACAACCTTGGGGAAAGAGGGGGGGTGCAGCAACCATGTGCGCGAGTGCGTGTGTATGGGTCGGGGCAGGGCCAGATGCAGACAAGGAAGAGGAGAAGAGATCTTGAGAGAGGGACGCTTACCCATCTTTGGACTGCTTGCGTTCCGTGTGGATCTACTAGACCGATGATACTCGAAGCGGTGGTCTGCCCCGGGATTCAACGGCGCTTCTGGTTTTTCGAAAGCGGAAGAGGAGGAACTTGGAAGAGGGGGACGCAGAAGGCTTGTGGATGATTTCGGGATGCGTGGTGATGGATGTGAGCCCACACGCGCAGGAGATTGGAGCTTCTCTTTCCCAATTCCGGTTCTTTGGGAACTTGGAGGTTTTGGACCCGGCACGTCGGTACCTTGCTTTCACGAAAGGATTCTCTCTCGAGGGGGGGAGTGTACGGATGGATGGATGGAGATTGGGACACGAGGAAAGTACGGAGTTCGTTCTTTTCGTACGGAGTCTGCGGACCTGGACGAGGAAGAAGAAAAAAATCGAACGATGTGGGCGATGTTGGTGAGTACGGGGGCAGAGGAATGCGAGTGTGAGAGGGGAGAAGTTTGCTCAGGTGGTCTCTCTCCGCGCGGCTCGGTGTTGCAAAAGAAGACAGGAAAAGGTGACCGGGGGTGATACGCGACGCAGTTCGGTGGCTCACACCGAAGCCTTTGAAGTTTCGATGCCGAAGCGGACCGGGACAAGAGAGAGGAGTATGATATTTCAACGGACGCCGGCCGAGGCTTCTTCCTTTGCTGGATCTTTTGTGGGAAGAGGGGAGGGGTGGATGGGACGGGATGGTATGGTGACGGGGGACCGGGGTAAGGTATCCTTCCTTTCCTTCTCTTGATCAAACAACCCCCTCTTTTCTTCGTCTGTTCCCCCTTTCTCACGCTTTTTGTTTTCCGGGGTTCGCCAAGGAGCAGACACTCGAGGCAGAAGAATGAGGAGAAGGACGACGACTCGAGAGACTGCAGACGAAGACGGCAGCCCGCAGGTCGCAGAAAGTATAGGTACAGAAGGGCTGTACGACGCGCGCGACTAATAGGCTTCACTTCCCGGTCATAGGCCGGGGTGTGTGTGTCTGCTTGTGCGCGTGTGCGCGTGTGTGTGGTGTGCCTCTCTTTTTCCTTTCCTTTCCTTTTTCACTCTCTTCTTCCGCAAGATTGTGGTTCTTCAGAGGTAAGCTTCTGGGTCCAAGTTCCCACGTGTGGAGAGGGGCAGCGGTTTTTTTCTTGCGTGGGCCCCCGGATGAGAGAGAGAGAGAGAGAGAGAGGGAGAGAGATAGCGCGCGTGAGAGGATTGGAAGTGGGCGGAGTCGGCTTCCTTCCTGCGAGAGCCTCGGAGAGGAGGATGGAGAGGGGGTAGGGGGTGGGATGAGAGAGGCAGGCCGAGGGAAGGTTTTCGGTGCGTATCCCGAGGACCCGTTTTATTCGATCCTACGCCTCTTTTCTTGTTCGGCCGAGGTGTTGCTGATTGCTCTTTGCTTGCGTGGGCAGTTCCTTCTGCGCTTTGTCTGGCTTGCAATGCTTGTGTTTGTACGATATAAATTCAGATGGCGCGTCTTGGCTGATGATTCGTGAATCTCGTCAAGCTGCTATTAAGCAAAAGCTTTGGTAGTAATAACTCTGATGGTCCAAAGGTCTGGTCCGCATCCGCATAAGTCCGTCTTGTCTCGCTCCCACCCCCATTTAAACGGTCGGCGGAACAAAACTGATCAGATCGAAGATTTGCCTCTTTCATGACCGCATCCCTGAAAGGTGGAGAGAGAGCGAGTCCACACTCCACCGGGCAAAGGGCCCCCCTCCGTCAAGGGTCCCCGAAAAGTGGTGTGGAGTTCACAAATCTGACAGTCTTGAGAGCGAGCTGCGAAGAGCACTAAAAGTGACGGAGCAAGCCCACGCCACACCCGCGCAATGTAACGGCGACCGCGGCAAACGTCATACACGAAGGCTAGGCCTATCATGAACGAGCCGAGGACCAAGAAGAGACGAAGGAAAAAAAGGTGTACGGTCTTTGCAGCGATTCGCAACTCTCTTCTTGGTGTTCTGTCTCTTCCCAGGCGTCCCAGGCTTCCCACGGATCCCGGGGGTTCCTAGTGGTCGTCAATGGGCCAATGACGTCCGTTTGCCCTCACCAAAAAAGAATCTGCGACGAATTTTTTGAGCCGCGGTCCGTTGTCGTTGTCTGGAGGAAAAAAGAGTAAGACCAAGAAACTAAGTCGCCAAGTCTGACGCAGCACAATTCCTGCCACCCCCTCCGTCAAGTTTCGGTTTGTCCTTGTTTGCTTCGCCATGGAACCTTCGCCTCTTTCCCCGCAGTTCGTTGCGTGGCAGACGGTCGAATTAGACGAAAGGGGGTTGGGAGGAACGGAGGGCGAGTGCAACGTAGTGGAGGGGCAAGTCAGCAAAAAGGACTGCGGTTCTGCGAGTCTGCGACGACGACTACACTACGGGCATGCTGCATGTCATGTCATGTCAGTCTTGCCTGCATATTACCACTGACAAGACCATCATGTTGGAGCCGTTCGCGTCGAAGCGCACAAGCGCAACCATCGGCACATGATTTGGTGCATGGGAGGTGCATGTCCGGGTTGGATTCGCGGGTTGGATTGGGAAGTCTGGACCGTTGGTTCGTTTCGTTTCGCTGCTCGTCTGCTGTTGGTTGGTCGTACGGATGCCGTCGTGTAATAGTAAACTCGTGCTGCCGATTCATAGTGTATGTGCTGTGCCGCAGTGCAGTCTGCGCATGCGCAGCATCGCACCGCGGCCATGTCCGATGTGTCCTACTGTACCCACGAGATCCTCGTTCGTGTTGCCCTTCCGGTGGACGCCGCCCACGCAGCACCTGCAGCAAGCTCCCCTCTTCATGGAGGCACGCGACAGGTAGAAATCTTTCGTGTGAGCATAGCGGACACTGGGCGTAGAGGGTGGCGCCCCTTTCTCGTCTGCTCTCTGTTCTTTTTCCACTCCGGGCTTTCCGTATTACACGTATAATGAGATGAGCTGTGTGCAAGGCACAGGTAGGCATATGACCGCGGAGCCACAAAAGGGAATAAGCGACAGAGAGGCAGAAAGCCACATGATCTGGCCAAGCCAAGCCGAAGAAGCCATCGGTAATAGAGGCAAAGGCTCAGAGAGGGAGTGCTCAGAGTGAGAGTGAAAGTGGTCTTCGACTCTTCAGTCTTCGCCCCCTCTCATAAAAGCGAACCCCGCTCCCCTCGGGCGACCGGTGCTCGAGATAACGGCCGGCATAAGGCCGGACCCACCGGCCGTGGACTTCGCCGACGCAGGCCGAAACTGGCGCTGTTGCACTGTGACTTGCCATGACATCAAACCCCATCTGCTGATGATCCGGCCCCCCGTCGTCCTCCACTCTTTCTCGCTTTTCACGGCCGATGCTGCCTGGTTCCTTCGGACCATCGGCCGACCGGCCGAAGTAACTCGGTTCGCCCACCCCGAATATCGTCCTTCCGGGTTCTTCACGTCCAAAGGATTCCTTCGCCTGTCCGGGCTGCGCTTCCTTCTACTAGTGTAGATTCGAGCTCCAGAGAAACGGAATTGCTCACTTCTCACACACCCCTCTCCGCTGCGACCCGTTCGCATCTCCCCCCAGCGGGGATCATGCTGCTGAGCCTGCCTGCATTCCGGGGCCCCCCGTTGACAGAACGGCGGTTTCTCCCAAGTCCGGCCTGTTGGTGCTCATCTCGTGACATCTCCACACGATCTGGGGATGGGGTAAGAGATGGGAATGAGGGGTAGCTCTTCGAGAAAGCTGTCCGTCGACGGTTCCCCGTGGAGGCAGCTAGCCCGACGCGCGACTAGGTGCCTTGGTTCTTATGCAGGTAGCTCAGAGGTCGGGTAGCTCAGCTGTTTGGAGGAGCTGAATTTCCCATGTGCCCATGTGCGTACCGTACCGTACCGCGACCACATGGGACGGAGGGGAAAGGGCACCACCATGCCATGCCACCACACTACAAATATTTTGTCGGCCCGTGAAACTTAGACACCATCGTCTTGTCTGATCTCCTCTCTTCTCCTCACCTCGTTCCGCAAGATACCCAATCGTCCCTTCTTACTACCCTCTCTTCGCGCCCGTCGTCGTTGCCGTTGCCGTCGTCGTCGTCGCAGTAGTTGTCCTCCTTGTCCTTGAATGCTCTCGTCTCTTCTTCCCCGCCGACTCAAACAATCATCCGAAAAAATGTCTCCCGCTGTCAACGGAGGTCAGATCTCCTTCGTAGGTGCCATTGACCAGGGCACCACGAGCACCCGCTTCCTCATCTTCAACCCCCACGGCGAGGTCATTGCCACCCACCAGCTCGAGTTCAAGCAGATCTACCCCAACCCCGGGTGAGTAGCGCGCGCGCCCTCCAATTGACGCGGCCCCGGTCGCCAAAGCTCCTCCCATACCTACCCCCGCGCCGAAGCTAATGTGTTTGCGACAGCTGGCACGAGCACGACCCCGAGGAGCTCGTCTCTTCGGTCGAGGCCTGCATTGACGGCGCCGTCCAGACCTTTGAGACCCAGGGCCACTCCCGCGACCAGATCAAGGCCGTTGGTATCACCAACCAGAGAGAGACCACCGTCGTCTGGGACAAGACCACCGGCAAGGCTCTGTACAACGCCATCGTCTGGACCGACACCCGTACCAAGGACCTCGTCCGCAAGCTCAAGAACCGTCTCGGTGCTAGCGAGCTTACCCAGCGCTGCGGTCTCCCTCTGTCCACATACCCCTCCGTCGGCAAGCTCTTGTGGCTGATCGACAACGTCCCCGAGGTCAAGGATGCCTACGAGCGCGGCGTCCTGGCTTTCGGTACCGTCGACACCTGGTTGGTCTACAAGTTGAACGGCGGCCCGGCGCGCGATGTTTACGTCTCCGATCCCTCCAACGCTTCGCGTACCATGTTTATGAACATTCACACTCTGAAGTACGACGACGACCTCATCGACTGGTTCAGGGTCGACCCCGCCAAGGTCAAGCTCGCCAAGATCGTGCGCTCCTCCGACCCCGAGGCCTACGGCAGCCTCGCCAACACTACCCTGAGCGGCACCAAGATCACGGGTTGCTTGGGAGACCAGTCTGCCGCTCTTGTCGGCCAGAAGGGCTTTACTGCCGGTCTCGCCAAGAACACCTACGGAACGGGTTGCTTCTTGCTGTACAACATCGGCCCCAAGCCCGTTATCTCTTCTCACGGTCTGCTGACCACTGTTGCCTTCGACTTCGGCCCCGGCAAGACCATGTACGCCCTCGAGGGCAGCATTGCTGTCGCCGGCTCCAGTGTCAAGTTCCTCGTGGACAACTTCGGCTTCATGGAGAACTCGTCCAAGCTTAGCGCTCTCGCCGAGACCGTCGAGGACAACGGCGGCTGCACATTCGTCACCGCTTTCAGCGGTCTCTTCGCCCCCTACTGGATCGACGATGCCCGTGGAACCATCTTCGGCATCACCGCTTACACCCAGCGTGGCCACATCGCCCGCGCCACCCTCGAGGCCACGTGCTTCCAGACCAAGGCCATCTTGGACTCCATGGAGAAGGACAGTGGCGCCGCTCTGACCGAGCTCGCCGTCGACGGCGGCATGTGCAACTCGGACCTCGTCATGCAGGTAAGAACACACTTCAACACGCAAAACAAGGCTGCGGACCTTTTCCGAGCCTCGGGACGGAGAAAAAGGCTAACCCTTGCAACAGACCCAGTCCGACATCATCGGCATCCCTGTTAACCGCCCTGGCATGCGCGAGACCACGGCCCTTGGCGCGGCCATCGCGGCAGGCTTTGCCGTCGGCGTGTGGAAGAGCTTCGACCAGCTCAACGACGTCAACCTCGAGGGCCGCACCATCTTCAAGCCCCAAATCTCCGACGAGGATGCCGCCCAGCGCTTCGCCCGCTGGGAGAAGGCCGTCCAGATGAGCAAGGGCTGGTCCAACTAAAAAGTTTCTCGCGCGATTCTTCATTATTCTTTCATGTTTTGCATGTTTTTTTCTTGCCATATACCACTTAGTGTTGCTTGGGTAAACCCCATCACGACGGCGGCGCGCGGGTGAGGTTGGACGCCTGGCCGGAGATGAGATCCGGATTGTATCATAGGAACCATGGCTGAATGACACATTTTGCCTCTTTTCTCGGAAGTTGTTTGCGTGGTTGGCTGTGCTTGTGTGTGCGTACACTAATACTGAGGGGGGCTGGAACTTCTGCCCCATCTAGCTGTGCAATGTTTTCACGGCTGCCAAGTCGACGGCTTCAAGGAAAATCGCAGTCGCATCTTGATCGTGATCTGTCTCGCCGCGCCAACGTTCCCTGCAAACGCCGGATCATCGGAAGAGGGGATCAACTCCACGTCTCCGTCGTCCAGTTTGAACTGAGTCGTGTGCCCTAGGCGGTCCATAGGGACTTTGTCGTCATTGCTGACGGCGTGGAGGAGATTCCGCACTCCTCGGACGACGCCCGCGGGGGGGGGGGGGGGCCGTGGACGATGATCCCGAGCGCCAGCCAATGTAGATTGCGGTGTGCCCCGCGCCGCGGGAGAAGACATGTTCGAACTTCGAAGCCACTGCCGTGCCCCCCACCGTTTGGCCGTTGCGAAAACCCATGGATGATCCTCGCAAAGACCAGCTCTGACAGGGCCAGCCACGAGCGGGGAGGAGTTTGGGGCCACCGGGGTGCGGCGCTGTTTGCCGAATGAGGGCAGGTTCAAACACCAACTTGGAGGCAGATGAGGGGAATATAGAGGCGCAACGCGGTTCCTGCGTCTCTCTCTCGTCTCTGGGTGTCGCTTGTAGGTCGTAATGAATTGTAACAGTACCTTTGTTCCGTCTGCCCAGGGCCGCTCGTGACCGAGTGCTTCGGAGATGGGCCTCGTTATCGTTACCGCCCCCAAGGCAAGGACTCATCCATGGGCGCAACGATCTCCCCTCATCCGTTCCGGCCATCCCATGCCGGTGCCATGCCGCGGGGTGGCTTTTGTGTAACGATTTTCCGGAAAACGAGGTTGGTTCGTCGGCTGTTTGGTGCGTGGGCGCGGCGCGGCGGGGGTCTTTATTTCTGGTGTTCCGTTGACTTCCGTAGATTTTTTTTTTCTCCATTTCTCCTCCCTGACGAGATCCAGCTCTTATTGTGGGCGAGGGGGGGCCGATGGCTGGACCCCGAGGTGATCGTTTTTCCCCCCTGTTGCATCCTTTTCTTTGTGTGTCGGTCGAGAAACCCGAGCAGCCCCCGCTCGTCTCTCTCTAGCTGCTTGTTGTCAGAGTCAGACTCAAGTGTCCGCTGACAAACTTGAAAGTCTTCTTTTCACGGTCTTGAATCCCCGAGGCTCGCTGAAGATTCGGTGCTCCCTCTACCACCCCCTTTCTTGGCCTCCTTCGTCTCGTCTATCCGCATTACCTCTAGCCCGGTGATCTGGTCGCTGGTGGCCTGTCAAGTTAGCCTGATAGCCCCCTGTCTTGAACCCCCCTTGGCTGCTGTTTGTCTTCACGCTTCCACTGCAGACAAGCTGCAGTGAACGCTCTGCATTCTGCACTCTGCGCTCTGCAGGTTCGTGCACGCCACTGAAATCGACTGCCTGCGCCCACGTTGCCCAGACTTCTCTCCCCTCGAGTCCTCAACCCGGCCAACCACGGCCGCCCGCACCGGGTTACCCCCCTTGTGCCCCCTGGTGAAGGTGCTGCGGCGAAATCCTCCAGCATCCTGTCCCATCCCCGGCCGGCTGAACTGGGGCGAGGCAATTCACCACAGAAGACCTCTTCGCCGCACGTCCGCCCGCCCGTCGCCCGCTAGTGAGATGACCACTTTCTGACATCAAATTCGGCCCTGCTCCTTCGAGGCTCCATCCAGAAGGGCCCTGATAAGAGTCTCTCTGTCACTGTCCAGCCAGAGTGAGAAGGGGAAATGTGGAGTTCCCACGACGATGGGACAGACATGCTAGGAACAAACGCGAATGCACGTCCGCAATCAATGGCCGAGGAGGAAGCGAACTCGGTGTTTAGCCACGACGAAGGCTCGAGTGGTGACGACGACACCACCAACAACGGCTCGGGAGGACCACCGAGGAAGCGCAAGAGGGAAAAGCACCAGAAGACGTCGTATGTCGTTTGCTCATCATCTCGTCTCGTCTCGTTTCGGGTCGCACCGCATTTCATCCCGCTAACCGCCCTTCAGATGCGAGCTGTGCAAGGCCAGGAAGGTGAAGTGCGATCGCGCAGAACCCGCCTGCTCGTGGTGTGCCCGGCATAATCGCACATGCGTCTACCTCGAAAGACAGAAACCGGGGAGCCGCATCGGATTCAGCCTCGAGCTTGAGGCCAAGGTCAACAGACTCGATGCGCTCCTGCACGCTCTTGGCCGCCGTGTCGAGGAGCACATCGCCAACGACCACGTCGCCAACGCCCAGGCCGTGTCGCCGGCCATCAGCAATCAGCCATCGTCCCAAGTCGATGGCTTCCATCTCAATGGCGACGGCGTCAGCCCGGCGACCGCTATCCCCAGGTCGGCGCCCGCCGCCAGCGTCAACGGCAAGACGCCGGCTTTTTCAAGCCCCTTCTGGCAGGGCAGCGATGGCCAGGATACGCTCCAGAGCAGCGACCGAACCTCGGTACAGGCGCTCTTGAACCTCTCGGCCGGCGACTCCTTTGGCCAGAACGGCGCATCTCCCAGCTTGTCTGCGCCGCGGAAGGAAACATCATCGGTCTCGACGGTATCGGAATTCCCACCACACGACATGCTCTATACGCTTGTCGATCTGTACTTCAAGCACTGCAACACGTGGTGCCCTATCCTCGACCGCAAGACGACGTTCGGTGCCTTCTTCGGATCGACATCCCTCACCGACGCCGACCGCGTGCTGTTGCACGCCATCGTGGCCACGACCCTGAGGTTTATGAAAGACCCGCGTCTGTCGCCCGAGATGCGCTCCCATTATCACGCTCTATCAAAAGGCCGCGTACAGATGTATGCCATGGACAATGTCAGTATTGCGGCACTTAGGGCCCTTGTCATATTGTGCTTGGATGAGCTCGGGACCTCCAACGGGCCTCGCGGGTGGAATATGCTTGCGCTGCTCTCGCAGAACGTGCGACAGCTTGACCTATGCGAGGAAAGCAGTGTTTATCTCACAGCCGAAGCCGAAGAAACACCGCACACGGGCTCCATCCGTAGGGTCGCGACTGGACAGCCCGAGTCTTGGATCGAAGACGAAGGCCGCCGCCGCCTGTGCTGGATGGTCTACCTCCTCGACAGGTACTCCACGATTGCGACAACCACCTTCGATTTCATGCTCGACGACAAGAAGATGAAGCGAAGCATCCCGTGCTCGTACGACTTGTTCTCCAGGAACGTGCCCGTCGAGACGAGGTCATGGAGCCCGGCCTCCGACCCGACCGCCCCGCCGGTCATCAACAAACCCGATAACCTCGGGAGTTTCTCGTATCACTGCGAGATCTTGCGCATACTGAGCAAGGTTCACGACTTTTTAAAGACGCCAATAGACGTAACCTCGTCCTCCGAAATGGCGGTTTGGCGAAACACATACAGAACACTGGATGGCGCGCTCGACAGCTGGCTACAGAGCCTACCGAGCGAGTACAGCCGAATATCGGCGCTGTGCCACTCGGATCCGGCCAGTCGTGTCGCGAACTGGTTCATGCTGCATAGCGCATATGTCACTTCGGTCGTGCGTCTGCATTCCTCGGCTGCGTACCCCACCGTGAGATCTCACATCTTCGTCCCGTCGCACTATGCGATGCAGCGGTGCTTGTCGGCCGTGCAGAGCTTGGGTGATATCGCGCAAGATGTCTTTGAGGCCAATGGCCTCGACCTTCTAGGCCCTCCCTTTGCATTCTCGCTGTGGGTAGCCGCGAGGCTGTTGCTCGTCCACGCAGCCACGGTCGGTTGCCCCGTCGACCCCAAGATTGATTTCTTCATCGAGACACTCAGACACGTTGGACAATACTGGGAAGTCGCAAACAACTATGGCAAAATCCTCGCTCGGGTCGTCCAGCGAGCGCGTCAGGGCGACATGAACTTTACTGCCATGAGAAAGTCAGTGCTCCCAGTCCGCGGCTCCCTCTTTTCACTGGCCCCCCCTTGCTGACAGTTTCTTTTCCAGGAGCGCCCATGACTTGGTGACTTTGACATCCTCCACACGACGGTCCGGGCTCGAGCCGACTTCGACGCAAGTGACGTCGCTGAGCGAGTTGGACAACATCGACGTGTTTGACTTCTTCAACTACCCCAAGATGTCGGAGCCAGAAGCCAGGGCTGCTAACGGGCAGACCAACATCCTGCAGACGCAAGCCATGAGTGGGCTGGGCGGCGAGTCTATGAGAAGTACCGGGGTGCCAGATCCGGAATCAGACTGGCTGGGATTTAACACAACCTTCAACTGAGGGGTTCTTTGCCACAAGTTTTGCTGGTGGGTTGTTTTTGTTGACGGTGCTGGAGTGTCGCTTGCGCACCGAATACCATGATTGCTGGGGCTGGGCAGGCGCTGGGGAATGCTGTGGGTTTTTGAGAGGCGTTTCCGGGGCGCTGTACCCTGATTCTTGATGGACCTGACGTGGCTTCGAGATGCCATTAGAGGCTGCAAGGGCGATGGGCCCAATTGATTCGCCTGATCCCCGCACAACCTGACGAGGGGACGCTCCACCGTGACTGGCTGAGCCACCGCTTGATCGTCTGTGTTGCCATGGTTGAAACATGCTTTCTTGTTCTCCCTCGTCATATTGCAAACGTTACTTGCAACTTGCAAACCGCTTCTCATAGTCGAAATTCATTTTCAAGACAGTCATCACCGTTAAACCGAATATGGCGCCGAATCAGGGTCTCGTTCACCTCAAGGAGTACGACATCAAGGACAGCAATGTCGAGCTCATCGGCACGGACATCGACCACCGCGTGAAGTACAACTCCGCCACTACCGAGCCGGCATGGACTGAAGGAAATGTCGGCCAATCTGCCGGGTTGCACATTTGGCGCATCGAAGACTTTGAGGTCGTGCCGTGGCCGAAGGAGAAGTATGGCCAATTCATGGACGGCGACAGCTACATCGTGCTCCACTCGTACAAGGTTGGATCCAAGGACGACGCTGAGAAGCTCGGTCATGACATCTTCTTCTGGCTCGGAGCCCACACCTCGCAGGACGAGGCGGGCACGGCGGCTTACAAGACGGTCGAGCTCGACGAGTTCCTCCACGGGGCTGCGACGCAGCATCGTGAGGTGCAGTCGGCGCCCTCGGATGCGTTCCTGGAGCTCTTCCCCCGGATCCAGATCCGCTCTGGAGGCGTCAGGTCCGGATTCCGCCACGTCGATGAAGATGAGCCCAAGCAAGAGATCCTCACTCTTCTACGGATCTTCAAGAACCCGTCGGTCGGAGCCAACGGGGTGGTGGTGCACGAGGTCGAGCCGACGTGGAAGAGCCTTGACGAAGACGACGTCTTCGTCCTGGATACCGGCGACAAGATCTGGCAGTGGCAGGGCAAGAGCTGCAGCCCGATGGAGAAGGCCAAGGCTGCACAGGTCGTCAACGACATGACGCTAGCGAAGCACATCGACGTCGAGGTCTTGACGCAGGAAGAGTCGAGGTCTCGTGTCATCGTCACTCTCCTCGGTGGCGACGAGGACACTCCGTTGTCCGGATTCCACTGCCCCAGGCCGGTCAGGTCGGCATCCAAAGCCCATGCTGGCGAACGTCCCCAGAAGCTCTTCAGGCTCAGCGACGCATCTGGCGAGCTCAAATTCGACATCGTCAAGGACGGCACCAAGGCAGCTCTCTCGGACTTTGACAGCCACGATGTGTTCCTGCTGGACGACACCGGCCGGGCCGTGTGGGTGTGGGAGGGACAAGGAGCCAGTCGAGGCGAGAAGGCCAACTGGCTCAGGGTTGCCCAGGCATACGTCCGCCAGCTGCAAGGAGCGGATGAGGAGAGCGAGGCGTATCTGACGCCTGTGGCCAAGGTGACGGAGGGTAACGAGAGCCGGGCGTTCTTGAAGGCTGTCCAGGCGTAAGCAGGGCTCGCGTA
>WIGN01000621.1:0-14323 GCA_014235955.1 Colletotrichum sojae
CCACAAGCCCGCCGATCCGATCGGCCACGGCCGGACGCGGAATGAGCGCTACGTCGACGGCCATCGGCCCACACTCATCCGCAACGCGACCGTCTGGACGGGCGAGCCGGCCGAGGGTACGGGAAACTACAACTGGATCGTTGCCGACGTCTTCATCGAGCACGGTCTGATCAAGCAGGTATCCAGTGCCATCCCCATCGACAGTTTACCGGACAATGTCCTCGTCTACGAAGCCAAGGGCCGGCCCCTGACGAGCGGGATAATCGACATGCACAGCCACGCAGGCGTGCACTCCCTCCCAACCCTCCACGGCAACGAGGACGTGACCGAGCTCTCGAAAGACGTCACGCCGTACGTCCGCTCCGTCGACGGCATTCAGCCCACGGACCATCAGCTGCAGGTCATCAAGTCGGGCGGCGTGACGACCTCCCTCGTCCTGCCCGGGTCGAGCAGCAACATCGGCGGCGAGGCGTTCGCCGTCAAGCACGCCGTCGGCTTTGATGATGGACGCAACGAGACGGGCGTGTACGACATGCTCGCCGACCCGGGGCGCGCGTGGAGGCACATGAAGATGGCGTGCGGCGAGAACGCGAAGCAGGTGCACGGCAAGGCCGGCGAGCGCGGGCCGTACAGTCGTCTCGGCGAGAGCTGGGAGTTTCGGAGGGCGTTTGAGAAGGCGGCGAGGTTGAAGCGGGAGCAGGAGGACTGGTGCCGGGCCGCGGATCTGGGGACCAATGATGTGAGGTCGTATTTGCCGTACGAGCTCGAGTGGGAGGCGCTGGTGGGTGTCTTGAGCGGCCAGGTCCATGTTCATGTGCACTGCTACACCATCAACGATCTCGAGGCGTTTGTAGATCACACGAACGAGTTTGAGTTTCCTGTCAGGGCGTTCCATCACGCTCACCAGACCTATCTCGTACCTGAAGTAAGCAAACATCGTCACAAGAGGCACCGCAAGACCTCCCGGCGGGAGCCAATCCGACGCAGACTGACCATGAACAGATTCTCAAACGGGCGTACGGCGACAACCCCCCCGCCTCCGCCCTCTTCGCCGACAACATGTGGTACAAGGCCGAAGCAGCCCTCGGCTCCGAGCACGCAGGCAAGGTCCTCCACGACGCCGGCCTGGTGCCCATCTACGTCAGCGACAACCCCGTCCTCAACGCGCAGCACGTTGTCTTCGAGGCCGCCAAGGCCTACCGCTACGGTCTGCCGTACTACGCGGCGCTCGCGTCCGTCACGAGCGCGCCGGCCGAGCGCCTCGGTCTCGGGCTCCGGCTGGGCAAGGTGCTGCCGGGATTTGACGCGGACGTCGTCGTGTGGGATAGCGACCCGTTGAGTGTCGGTGCGACGCCCGTACAGGTTTGGATCGACGGCGCGGCGCAATATCAGAAGCCGGTTGAGCTTAACAAGACGTTCGAGGGAACCATCGTACCGGATGAAAGCCTAGGTAACATCGACAAGGAGCTGATCGATCTTGGCGGCGACGTCGTCTTCACGGGCATCTCGACAGTCCTCCAAGACATCGACACCAACACCCTCGCCTCCGACGAGCAAACCTACAACCTCGCCATCTCAAACAGCAAGATAACCTGCCTCGGCCGCTGCGACAGCGAACTCCAAGCAGCATCCTCCAAATCAGCTGTCATCCCTCTCAAAAACGGCTACATCACCCCCTCCTTCACCGCCTTCGGCTCGACCCTAGGCCTCAACGTGATCGAGACGGAGCGCGACACGGACAACGGCGCCGACGGGCGCCGCTTCAGTCGCGGCGTCGACGGCCTCGCGCTCGACAACGAGAAGCTCCGCGTCGCGCGTCGGTACGGCGTCTCGAGGGCTATATCGGCGCCCAAGTTTGCCGGGATAAGCACGCATCACGGGACTAGCGCGGGTTTCTTGACGGGAGCGGAGACGGTGCTGGATCCGGGGGCTGTGTTTGCGAGGGATGCTGCGGTGCATTATACGCTTGACTTGTCTGCTAAGCGTGGTGTTGATGGGGTGAGTTCCATGTCGGCTGCCGTGGGCGAGCTGCGGGATAAGTTACTAGGAGCAGTGGCCTCCCTGACGTCTGGAGAGAAGATCAAGCCAGAGGCGAGATACTCTGAGAGCGCGTTCCTGCGCAAGGTCGTCCAGGGCAAGACGGCGCTGGCCGTAACGGTGCACAGCGCGGACACCATCGCGTCGTTACTGGATGTCAAAGCCGCCGTCGACGAAACCCTCACCGAGGCCAACCCCAGCGCGTCTCGTCTCCGTCTCGTGGTCGTTGGCGGCGCTGAGGCCCACCTAGTCGCGGACCATCTCGCAAAAGCCGGAGTAGGCGTCGTCCTCGCGCCGGCGCAGTCCTTCGCCATGTCCTGGGATCAGCGCAGGGCTCTCACAGGAGCTCCGCTGACCAACGGCACCGCGCTCGACGTCCTCGTCGGCGCGGGCGTCGTGACCGCCATCGGAATGGAGGAGGACTGGATTGTCCGGGATCTTGCCTTGCTAGCGGGCGTTGCGTACCAGAACGGCCGGGGCAGGATCAGCGAGCGGGAGGCCGTGGGATTGATCAGCGGCAATATTTACAGGATGTTGGGGCTGGATGCCGGAAGCCCGAAGACGGAGTTTGTGGTGTGCGAGGGCAGTCCCTTTGAGATCGGGTCTAGGATCAAGGCGGTTGGCGGCGGGAAGGGGAGGAGTAATCCGGGGTATTGAGATCTGAGTCAGTTGATCTTGTAAGAATTCCATGATCACAAATTCCATGTGATGGTGACTGCTATGCCTCTGAGTAAGCTTTTTGTGACGAAACCGGGCATGACTGGTCCCTTATTTCTCTATCTCGTCCCCCCCGGAAAAGCAGTTCTTCGACATGGTTGGTCTCTTGATGTTGGTTTATTTCTCAACAGCCAACCGCCGAGAACCCGGTTGTTTGTGCTGCTCATGCAGGGTTTTTGGTCAACGATTACCGATCGGTCAATTACCTACGGTACCTGAATGAGATGGCAAATGAACGAGATCTGCGTGACCATGTCCGTCAGCTGCAGTAATCGCTTGGGGCCCTGGTTACCCAGTGAGATGGGCTTCAATGGCCCGATTGGAAGCTATACACCAAGAGAGTCAGGCGGGCTGGTTCAGGAATACGCTCGACTTAATGCCTGTTGTGGACGAAGGTATGACTAGATAGATGCACAAGTCAAATCAGTTGAGCCCTTCGGGACAAGTGCCTCGGGGTGGAGGGGTTTCCAAACGTGTTGTTCGGCGAAAGACGATGTGAGTTACTAATATTACAGGAAGAGCGAGTCTGGCACAACCTGACCCCTTGTCCTGGATTTCTTTGATGAGTGAACAGTCCCGTCCAATGCAAGGAGACAATCAAGTCCTTTGTGCATGCTTCGCACTCCCTCTCTTACCCCCCCAAGATCAGCAGTCAAAACCCGGTCACTTCGACTTCTCGTACGCGCAAACCCACCCCGATCCGATCCTGTTCCGTCTAGGGTTGCTGCAGTGGGCCAGATACCTGGCCCGATTCTCGAAGCCACTCGGACCGAAGTCCGAAGCGTCGTAGTTGGAGATTTATAATTGCTTGGAATGAGAAAACCCCCCAAAGCCAGCCAGGCAGGGCCATTGAAGGCCTGTAGATTCTAGTTGTGTTCACCGGGGGGACTCCCCTTGAATTCCTGGAGCAATTTTTCGGCGGCCTCTTACTCCGAAAAACACCGGTCGGGTGGTATCATTGACGACTTTACCCGAATATTGCAAGACTGACGTCTTGTCTCACACGTCGCAGTGCCCAGGATTGTCACTGGAACTCTAGCATTGGCGCTGTCGTTCATGAAGACGGCCATGCATACATGTACGGTTCATGGCAGGACAAACCCTCCAAGGTCGCAATGATGCCACGACACTATGATGGCATTAACCGAATTTAGCTCTTGTCAGGATCACATCTGCAACACACGGCACGCGGAAAACGAGACGGAAAAGCTCTTGACTTGGTTAAAGTTGCCAAAGTTGGGGTGATTGTGGCCGAACTTCAGGGTAAAGGAAGATATATGGGACGTGATATACATCTGTAAACAAGATGTCTGGCAGCTAAGATTTGGAAGCCGGTTGCAGAGGGTGTGGGATGGACGATAGACTGAGGTGGCGGGGAGACGGGTTCTCAAGGTTCCAACGACCCTCGGCACCGCTCCGTCCACACTCAAATTACAGTCGCCCCCACTGGGCCCATAACCACCATGGGTCACGATCTTCTCCTCCTAAGGCAAGATGGAGTTGCTTCGCACAATCTATCGCCAAAGTCTGTGTGACTGATCCTCTCAGGGTCGGCCCGTTCAGTCGCTTCAACCGGTGGGACTTTGCGGGTTCAGAACGACGAGATGGCATTCTTTCCATCCCATCAGAGTCTCTGATATTTTTCATCTCGTTTTCATGCTTATATCAGTGGCCAAGGTCGTGCCTTGTCCCCCCCCGCTATATGTGCCGGGACTAATGTGTGTCAAAATGCGAGTGCGTGGTTTCACTTGGAAAACATAAGACGTAGAGCTCGTAGAACAGAGAGTCGAAATTGCCTATCTCACTGCTTTCTGGCAGACAGAACGCAAAGACCTGGGACCCCCTCACCCGTCTAGCTTCTTGCGGAGTCATCCGCCGGAAGCATAGGGGATAGAGTTACCGGTTCAGTATCCCCGGTGGCCCCGGCGGGGTCACCGCGGTCTTCGGACCGGGGACCGAGTGGGGTGTAATGCAACGAGCAGGACAGAGCCAACTGCCAAGGCTGTTCGGCGCACTGAAAGAACATGGTCCTTGAGTCAGGCACCCCGGAGACCCCCGTAACCCCCCGGGCTGTTGAACCAGTTCTCGCCCTTGGCCAGGGAACTTCCGGTGGTGGAACGACCCGGGACCGTTGAGTCGCAGATAACCACTCTTTCCCTCCTCCCCCTTGCAGCAACTTTTGGACTTTGGTATGCGTATCCTGTTTTATGGTGGTAACAGCGGACCAGCCAGCGGCGCAATGAGAGGCAAAGCATAGGGGGGTGGGCGGCCTGGCCTTGTCGTGGGAAAAAATTCAACGTTGCTTTGCGCTCGACCTTAGACAGGTATCGCTGTTATTCTCTCGATATCGCAATGAGCTGAACTGCTACTCGAACAACGTCGATACATATTCCGGGACAGGTCCGGTGATGAGCTCCCACCGGCATTAATAGTCTTGTAGGTTTTAGCCCACCGGTCCGACAGACCTCCCACCTCCTTCTCCGCGCCCGCGCCGAGTCGCGCCGATTGAGCTTTCCCCCAAGAAAACGAACGACCTTTTGACGATTGATCTGGGGGCCGCCCGAAGCCGCCCCGCCAACGCCAGCCCGCCATGGTGACGATGAAGCATGACTACTCCAAGGCCCAGATGATCGGCCTGGCCATCGGGTTCATGATCATCCCGACTGTCTTCTACGGGCTCCGAATCTGGGCGAAGCTGCTCGTCAAGCGCTTCGCTTGGGACGACTATCTCACGGGAGCGGCGCTCCTGGTTGGCATTACCTGCTGTAGCTTGCAGCTGGCCAGTAAGTCGCCTCTCAATATTAGCTATCTGCGCTGAATCACGGCCGCTGACCGTTGGACTAGCTGCGATGCATGGCCACTTGGGACAACATCAACCGCAGTTTCCAGACGGGTCGCCGATTATGGACGACCCCGGGCTGATCTTCTTCGAAGAGGTGAGCTTCCGGTGCCGCGAGCACGCCGTGCCTGATCGCGCGAACTAACAGGCTCTGCGAAACATAGACCAAGTTCGCCTTGAACATGATATCCATCCTCGGCCTCGGGCTGGTCAAGTCCTCCATCCTCGTGTTGTACTACACCATCTTCCCGAGCCGCACCTTCCAGCGCGTCGTCTACGGTGTGCTCGCTTTTGTCATCGGATGGACCGTCAGCTTCTTTTTCTCGCACCTTTTCACGTGCTTCCCCATCACCGTCTTCATCGAGCCGTACTACAACAACTCGTGCGTCGACACCGTGCCGATGTTCCTCGCGCTGCTCTTCACGGACGTCATCGCCGACTTTGTCATTCTCATCCTGCCGATACCGATGGTGCTGAATGTGCAGCTGCCCCTCAAGAAGAAGCTTGCCGTCATGGGGATGCTGGGTTTAGGAGCTGCGTAAGTGGCAACACGAGCGGAGCGTGGACAAGCCGTTAACATGCTTGCAGTGTCTGTGCCGTCAGCGTGACGAGAGTCGTCGCAACGTTTGCGATTGCCGAAGAGTACATCAAGCACCCAAACGACGTGATATGTTCGTACAGCCATCGACTCTTCAAACGAATGCGCCTGACTGATTTTGTCCTGCAGATTACACCGCCCCGGTCTTCTTCTGGACCAACATCGAGCTGTCGCTAGCCATCGTCTGCGCCTGCCTCCCGACCCTCCGCCCCATCTGGATGCACTTCTTCCCCAAGCCCATAACGACCACCAGCGCCTCGTACGACTACGGATCCTCAAGGCGCATAGGAGGCACGAAAGTCAGCGCGAGGACCCCGTACGAGGAGTTGGACGAGATGGAGCTGACCCGAGCGGTCGGGGACACGCGGTCAGGGTCGCCGGAGGACCGCGGGATCATTAGGGAGACGACGATACACCAGACGATAGAGCCTTCAGACAGCTCGAGCACGGCGAACTTGAGGAACAACGCTGTTGGCTTATAGATGGATTCATTTTCACGCTGGAGAAACATGGCTCAGCAGTTGGTTGGAGTTTCGTGTTGCAACGAAAAGGTCTTGGCTCAGGCTATGTGCCTTCTGCGATAGCTGAAGACGATTGGGAAATTTTGGTGGAATTGTCTCTATACCCTAATTCACATTTTGTTGATGGTCACTGGACTTGATCGACGAGCCCTTCCACAACTTGAACAGTTCGCCTGCAGTGTGACCACCCCCGCCGCCCGAAAAACATCGAAATCCGGGTCAAACGCACAAAAGTTCCGTTGAAGATTCCAGGGGAGTGGTCGCAGGTTTTGCGCCGCATTGACAAGACACCTCGTTACTTCAGGTGAGCTATATCGCTTCAGACGCGCCAACGTGGCGTCGAAAACACACCCTTATACGAGATGAGCAGACTCAACTTCGTGATTTGATTACGTGGTTGAAATAACCTCGGAACACGCCGTCGCGGGGGCGGGTCTGAAGAGGGGAGAGATGCCTTTCTACGCCCCTCTCGTCAAAGACTGGTGGCCTCTTTCGAAACACGATTCTGCGAAATCCTGCGATTCCAGCTTCAACATCGTCTATGCTACAAGGTTGAGCCCTGGGAGGCGTCCCCACACGTGACGCAGGGGTGCTGGCTCGCGTTACATTTTCGCAATTTCGCGGATCGGGGTCCGGTTGGTTGTGGGTGGTGTGCACCGAAGAACTTCCGAGTTCCTCATACGAGGGCCTCATGTGCAAGGGAAGAGAGAATGAGGGGCTATTATCTGCAAGCACGGAGATACAACTGTATCATCAAGGATGGGGAAGATCCCGCCCCTCTTCCGTTGGTGGTTGGTGGCAAGGCAAGCTCGACGACATGGTGTTGGCTGAGCCACAACCGCCCCTTGCCGCTTCTACCTTGGCAGAACCAGGGAATCTTCCATGCCAACGCTTGTCCATATCGGGCTGTCGATGTCCGGCGAGGCGAGGCCTTGTTCTGGAGCCGTGGAGACGATATTCCTTCCCTCGTCGCATGGTAGACGAGAGGAAGGGCGGCAAGGTCGGCTCCGGTGAGACGCAGCCCTTTAAGAGCGCAATGCGGTCCTGCTCATGCACGGGCTATCTTGGCTATCACTGCCTCCCGCGGATGTTCCCTCGACGTTGCAATCCCGGACACATCAGACACCATGAGACAATTCGTGCTCGTCGGGCTGCAGCTCCTGAACATGGTAGCATCTGCTGCTGTCATCAGCCCGCGTTCCGTGGCAGATGACTTGCAGAGGTTGGTCTCGAACTCGTCAGTCGGGATCGAGGTCCGGACGCGTTGGAGCGACTCCAACCTCCCCGTCCCGTCCGTTGTCGTGAGCCCCACGAGCGAGAGGGACCTGAGCGAGGTGGTATGTCAACCCTGAGCCTTCCAGAAGCCCCCAACATCTATCGTCATTGTCCATGCTAACGCCATCCGTCCCCCGACAGGTCAAGTATTGCACCAAGTTCGGCATCCCCTTCCTCCCTCAGAATGGCGGCAACGGCTGGGCCTCAGGGCAGTTCAACCTGGGCAGCACTGGCGTCCTCATCAACCTTGCCGGCCTGAACCAGGTCACTATCAGCGAGGACAAGAAGACGGCCACCATCGGCGGCGGTGCCATCATCGGCGAAGTCATTGCCGCTGCCGACGCCGCGGGAGTGCTCGTCCAGACCGGCAACTGCAACTGCGTCGGCGCCCTCGGTGCGGCCCTGGGCGGTGGCTACGGCAACATCATGGGCGAGCACGGCTTCGCCGTCGACAACATCCTTTCGCTGCGCGTCGTCACTGCCACCGGAAAGATCGTGACAGTCTCCAAGGACTGCAACCCGGACATGTTCTGGGCCCTCCGCGGCGCGGCACCCAACTTCGGTATCGTCGTGTCGGCAACGGTGAACGCGTGGGAGACTGAGAACCGCAACTCCTTGATCCTGTCCCTCACCTTCGACCCGTCCAAGGTCGCCGACGTCGCCCAGGCCATTAACGACCTTCCCCTGTTGCCCGAGCAGGTCGTCTACCTCGTCCTGACCAACTCCGGCGACGCGAACAACACCCCCATGGTCCTCGTCACCGGCTTCCTTCGCGGCGGCACGGAAGAAAGCGCCCGCGTCGCCTACAAGCCCCTGTTCGACCTCGGCCCCCTCACCAACTCGAGCGTCGTGACCCCCTACCAGGAGTGGAACGCCGCCAACGACCCCTTCTGTGGCCGCGGCGGCCGCAAGCCGGCCTTCAGCACCACCATCAACGAGATGAAGGCCGAGACGTGGCCCGAGATCTGGTCGCTGTACGAGAGCTTCCAGGGCAAGGCCACCGCGCAGAACTCGGCCGTGCTCATCGAGCGGTACAACCTGACGGCGGCGCGCTCCGTCCCCAAGGGCTCCGCCGCCATGCAGGACGAGCTCCGCCACGAGGCCTTTGCGCAGGCCATCGTCATTCCCTGGTACGAGGATGAGGCGCTTGATGCCAAGGCTGAGGCGTTTGGATCCCGGGTAAGGGATATCTGGAGCTTCTCGGCCAGCGCGACCGTCAACCCTACGTAAGCCTTTTCCTTCTTGACGTTCAACCAGATCCCTTGGACTGACTGACGATTTTTCAGGTACGCCAACTTTGCCCGCGGCGACGAGGAGCTGGTTGCCATCTACGGCTCCAGCCTGGACAGGCTGAAGGCCCTGAAGCAGAAGTACGACCCCAAGGGCGTGTTTGGCCAGTGGTTCAAGATCCAGTAATTCGGAAAAAATGTCGTCGTGATGCCGATCATCTGATACACCCAGGATAAGACACCTAGATATTATATCTAATAGACTACTCATTTGTGAGAGTGATGTCGCACCGCTTTCTCTTGGGTGAAAGGAGAACATAATCCACCATATCCATGCTATCGTGGGGCATTTTTGAGCTGATCTTTGCACCCCGACAATGCTTGAAGAACAAGGCAGTTGCAAGACGCAATTCCACCATGGCCAGATGCTGCCCAATACACACCCTCGCCCCACAGCCCAGCGCGATCATGGCCTGACGCTGCTTCAACGGGACTATGCCCGGGTCAAGGTAGCGACTGGCGTCAAACCTGAGTCCGAATGTCAGTTAGAAACTTGATTCGAGGAAAAGACATACTTGTGAGGCTCTGGGAAGATCTCCGGGTCTCGGTGCAGAGTGTACGCCGGGCTGTATATCACGGTGCCGGCCGGCACGAAGTACGACAACAGAGTGACCCCTTCTCTCGGAACGCGCCGAGGAAGAGACGACGGCACAGCCGGATACAACCGGAGCGTCTCCTCAATCACGGCACCGAGAACAGGACACTCCTCCAATGTCTTGTCGTCAAAGTCCTCACCCAATCTCACAATCTCCTCTTCAAGCATGTGTTGTGAACTCTCCTGCCTCAAGACTGACCAGATCAGGTAGGTCAAGACGGCCGCGGTGGTGTCAGAGCCAGCGACCATCATGCCGGCCGCTTCGATCTGCACGGTGTCGTCGCTCAGCCAGGGTCGCCCGTCTTTCTTGCAGTCGCTGATCATCTCCTTGAACAGACTGCGGGTGTTGTCTTCTTGTTTCGACAGCTTCTCGACGCCGTCTTTGCCCGCGGCGCCAACTTGGTCCAGACAGCGGGACAGAGTCTGGAGAGATGATTTCGGTATCAGTCGGAAGATGTAGTGCAGAACCGGAAGTTCGCTCTTGAACACTGCTCCCAGGAGGGCAGTCTCAATGGCCTTCATGTACAGGTTGCTCTGCTGGTTGAGCGAGGGGTCAGCAGGGCGACACTTTCATCCGCATACCGTGTTGAACGTACCCTCCCAAGCTCCAACATGCCAAAAGACTGGCCAAAGGATAGTTGACTAATGATATCAGCAGCCATTAGAGTCCACCACTTGTGCGTGTTAGCCACCCCCTTCAACGCCTCCTCTCTGATCTTTGAGACCGCCAGCTCTGCATTGTACCGAATCTCGGGCTCCCAGTTCCGGCGCAGTGAAGGCAGCGTGAACGATCGCTGCAGCAACTTTCGACGCTCCCTGGCCTCGTCTCGGTCGGTGAGGAAGGATAGCGACAGTGCCGGGAGCTTCTCGGCGAAGTCGCCGACCCACTGCGCCTTCTCGAAGCCGCCGCCCATCTTGTAGACCCGGGTGACGGATTCGAGATCCACGCAGGAGATCTCATTCGGCGCAACCCTGACGATGCTTCCGTACTGTTGGTGGAGGTCGTAGATGTACTGCATGCGGGTTCCCGTGAGCCGGCTTATCTTGAGCCTCCATCTGCAGAAGCGGGTGTGCCACGGGCCTGGGACGTGGCTGAGTTTGCAACGAAGGCCGGTCCAGAGGAGCTTCAGTTCGTGAGCTTTTCCAAATTCCCGAGTCGACTGTGTTTTATGGAAATTACCTGGAGTGTAATAAACAATGCGATTGCGCCAAAGCAGGCGATAAGAGAAAACTGTTGAGTCTGAACATTGTGTATTCCGGTTGTTATCTCCATTGTGTACGAAAATCGCCAAGGACTCGACTTGTGCCACGATACAAAAGAACAAACATGAATTAACAAGTAAACGCAATTGGGCTGCGACCTCTATTTGTGCTACATCACACCTACAGACGACCGCCGCAACGGTTCTGTAAATCTGCATGTGGCCCAACAGGGCTGGCTGAAGACACATATATTGCGTCCCAACCTGCATAGCATTGCAACCCCATACAACTGGGCGTGGCCTTGGCCACTGATAACGGGAAAACTCTTTAACGGGGAAATGAAAGAAACGGTAGATACGAAACAGCAAACAAACTGACGATTAGCAGATGCAGGAGCAGGCCCCGCAGCCAACGTCCGGGGTCGACAAACACGATGGGCCGTGGGCCAACGAGCTTAGCGACTTGACCTGCCGGGCTCAACTTCTGCAGTAAGCAAGCTCCGTCCCCCCGAGGCAGTCACCGATATGCAGTTTGCCTGCCAGGGCTGAAAAGGTAGGCTGAACTCTGAAATGAGGCGCATGGCGTGCATGCCTTCTGTGAGACCCGGGTCGAGAGACAGGGGCTGAAGTCTGATTATTATCTGATTCGTTGCTGGAATGTTTGCCCACAGTAGTTCGTGCTCATTGTGTTGGGCTGGAGCTGAAGAGCGGGTGAAACAAACTTGAACTTCTAGCCGCCATGCCCTGTCCGCTGGGCTATCGAATCATCCAGCACAGCCTGAAATCACGGCACTGTAGATTTCAAAAAGGAGATGTTTTCTAAAAATGAAAGCATGCAGTGAGTAGATCATGTTGTCGGCATTCCTCGGGACGTTGTGCCCGTTGTTGTGTCTTAGCCATCACTAGCTAAATGGCCTTGGTTCCTATGTCTGCAGCCTTAAATACGAATGGGTTGGGAATAGCCTTGAAGTAGATTGATGTCCAACATTCGATGAACAGTGATCAAAAGGAAGCATCGGGGTTTTTGAGTAACCAGGTCGCTACGCCATAAACCAACGGCCATAGTCGGAATTTGAGCATCAAGAAACTAACACGGGGGCGGGCTCCACCTCAAACAAGTTGAATTGCTTGGAGGTTTTGTGGCAAAATTAAAGAACTAAGCTGAGGATTTGGATGGGAATTTTGTTGAGATGACACAAGTCTGTGTAGGATTCAGAACAGCATCCGGAGAAACGAATCTGCGAAGACTTCAATCATGCCGAATTGCGAAGCGTAACTTAAAACTCCGTAGACAGCCCTGAGAGGAAGGGTTAGTAGCTGAGCTCCCATCAAGTAAGTCATCCTCCACCACAACGCATGACTTGAAAGTTGTTCACAACAAAAACGACGCCCAGAAGTCTTGTTTGGGGCTCCGAGGCCAACTTGAGGAATACTGTGGATCCCGCGGGGCCCGGGGTTGAACCGACGGCCACACAGTCGACCGGCATTCGGAGGAACACTCCAGGATCGTAAAGTTTAAGTCTATGAATAGTCGTCGAAATAGAAACAACTTCGATCTCAAAGCCGGCAGTCCTTTCATCAAATACGAACTCCCGTTTCTTGTTTGTGGGGTAACTGCAACACGGAAGTCAATGGCCACATGCAAGAACACATGCATGTATCCTAGGGCCAGTGACCTCGGACGACTCGCGGGTTGCATGATGCACCGAAGGCGAGCAGAGAAGAAGCTTTACTATCCACGGATGGAAACGGCTTCAAACTCTGTCTGAACCCGACCGGCGGGATTTGCAGTTTTGGTAATCGGGCCGGGACATAGGGAGCCGGAGGGGAGGACGCCGCGGGTGCGGGGCCGTGCTCCGTCGGCTAACGGGGGCTAGACCCTCCGATGAGCGGATATCCGAAAACCCCGAGACCCCGATGGCTTTCGACCAATGCGGTTTCACAGGTCAGACGAATGACGCAAACGACCAGAGCCGGTGTGCTTCCTCTCTTCCCTGAACGCGGGGATCAACTGGGCGGGAGCTGGCCATAGCTGCTCTGAAGGTGGTGGTAGCTCTCGCTCCAGCACCAGGATCACCTCAATCCCGTCGTCCATGATGCAAAACGATGTCGACTTCCCGCGCGGAAATGGCATCAGGCTTTACTTGCAAGCTCTAGGCCCTCCCGAGGCATGGTCGGCCACTTCTCTGGCTCGCATCGAACACGGAACGCAGCGCGTAGTCGTCTGGCGTTTGCTCCGGCTCGCCCGGAGCCCAGCGTGCCATTGGAGGGGATGGGCGGGGGGAGAGTTTCACGTCGCCTCTGCTGTCCGATCACCTTGACGTCAGCTGACGACTACATCTCGAAGCTGTTGGCGTACTCACAACGACTGCCTGTCTTCAGTGCTTGCGCGTTGTTGGCTGAGGTAATGTTTGCGCGTACAATGTCTCCCTTTGTCCGTCTCCAACAAAAGGGTACCCTTATCTGCCTCCCTGCGATTGGAAGTTTGCTTTCCCCCTCGTGCCCAGAGTCTCTCTTATCAACCTTTTTTCTTCCCATTGAAGCGAGGTAAGCACAATCAAGCATATCTGGGAAATCTAGTTGCGGAACACGAATTCAAAATGAAGGCTGTTGCTGCTTTATCCTGCGTGGCCGTGGCCAACGCGTTCATCCTCCCAGACCCCAAAATCTTCGAGCAAGCCGCGCTGAAGAATGAGGACGCGTCCTGGTGGGACCATGTCCCCTCTAAGGACTCCATCGTGAGCACCGTCGAGGACGGCATCGACTCGCTCTCCTCCCATATCCAGAGCGCGCTGCACTCGGTCCACGAGACCGTCGATGACGTCGAGAACCGCTTCGAGCACTTCCTCGAGGAGGAGATCTTCAACGACCCGAAGACGTCCGACAAGACCATTTACGAGCTCATCTCCGAGAGCGAGTACACCACCGCCTTCGCCAAACTCGTCAATGACTACGACGACATCGTCGACATCCTCAAGAGCACCAAGGCGAACCACACCCTCTTCGTGCCCACCAACCACGCCTTCGAGCACATCCCCAAGCACAAGAAGCCCGGTAAGGAGGTCATCGAGGCCATCCTCAAGTACCACGTCGGCATCGGCGACTACGATGCGAAGAGGGTCCTGCGCACGCACACCCTACCCACGCTGCTGAACGAGCCTTGGCTCGGCGACAAGCCGCAGCGTCTCCGCACAAGCGTCGGCCTCGGTGGCGTCCGCATCAACTTTTACGCCAGGGTCGTCGCCGTGAA
>WIGN01000622.1:0-14284 GCA_014235955.1 Colletotrichum sojae
AAATATCGGTCGCCGACGAGTCAATCAAATCAAATACTACCCCCATATTTGATTTGATTGCTTTGTGAGCAGCGCTGTTCACAGAGATGCAGAACCGCGCAACATTGTGTATGATAAAGGAAATGGCAAGGTTATGATTGTGGATTTCGAGCGAGCAGAGTTCCGTGGTCGTTAACCTCTTGGCTTACTCGGCCCTAATGCTTGGAATAAGAGGAAGCGAGGAGGAGCAAAGAAGCAACAAAAGGATGATTTTATAGAAGAAGAGGAGTCTGTTATCCTGAGTGTCTCACGGCTGGTATGAGGTATCTAGGGCGTCTGGGTGTGCAGTCGGTTGGTTAGCATTTGTGGTGGGTAAGTGGGGTGTTAAAGGTGAAGCTTGGCCCTTGTAGTAGTGAAAGCACTAGGGGATTGTCTTTTCTTCTAAACAACCAAGCAGGTCATAATACCAGTTTTTCCCTTTCCTTTTGCACTTTATTGCCTGACTGCTTGTCAGTTACTAACCCCTTCTTTCAACCTCTTGTCAAGGCTGCTGTGTCTTGGTCGTTCTTTCCCTTCTTCTCAGGCCGCTCCTTCTCTTTCATTTCAAGACCGCAGGCTGCTCCTAAGGCCCCCTCCTTCCACTGGGGAACAAAAAACCTAACGCCTTCTCTTCTCTTCCTGTATCACCAGCCTCTGAAAGAATTGCCTGCTCTTCCTTCCTTATACCACTCAAAACTACCTTTATTACCCAGCCGAACCAGCTGCTCCCTCCTTCACACATGCCGACCGCTCCCGACCGCTAGGGGAGCATCCAAACAAACGGCTTCCTTCCTCAGCAACCACCAACCGCCTTTCGGGCAAGATGTCTGCTGCTGCTACCACGAATCCCAAGCCGTCGGCTGCCCAGAAGCTGGTCGAGGAGACAATACTTTGCACTGTCCGGCCTTTGTTCATCAAGCCCGGCATCCTCTCATACGATGATCCCGGCCATAACAACCTCAAAACCTTCATCGATCTCCTCGACACCACCGCCACTGAAAAGGAGCAACGTCTGAAGGTCTCTTCTTTCAGGGCAGTGGGCAACACCTTTGACTTCAGCAACCCCGCCAAGTGCCACCTCCCGAACGTTTGGCAGTTCGCTGACCAATTGGACCTCGCCCGCCTGTACGACGCCGTTTTCTGCATCAACAAACAGCCCGACTTCCAGTCCTTCTCGTCACATGGAACCATTGAGTTGCTACTTCGTAACTAAACCAAAGCCGGCTGGCCGACGAGCCACATGCCCTTCAGATTCTTCTCCTACAGGAGGATATTTTTTGAAAGGCTTGGTGGGGAATCAGGTTCGCGCCCTGCATGTGTCCGCTCGTCCAGAGATACGTAGCTTGCCTTAGTGGGAGCTACCCCCGACCCTCCACGACGCTTCTAGGGATCCGCAGCACACCATCGTGAGATTTTTTGTGATTGTCAATTTTTTCTCATTCCTTTTTTCCGCCGAGTTCGCTGCTGTGCCTCGTGCGGGACAGAGGGTCGAGACCTGTCGTCATTATTAAGCCCACCCGTCGTATAAATACCCAACGTCCCCAAGCTCTCATAAGTAACCGATAAGGCCATCTGCTCTCGTGTAAGTCCTTGCATTCCTCCTGGGGCACAATCCTTCAGTCAGCCCACTTCCCACCGGCACGAAGATGGAAGCGTTATCGCTCGCAACCCTCGTCAAGGTCGAGTCTCGCAAACAACACCACGACGACCATGACACTCATGGTCTCCCCGCCGCGCCCGCCAAAGCCGTACCCAGAACCTACCCGGGCGCCCCCCACCGCGAAGAAGCCTCGATCGAGCTCTAACGCATCGATGCTAGCACTTCAAAGGGCGGCAGCCAGAGCCCGAGAGGCGACAAATCGCCGCCCTCGCCGCCCCGCACGCCCACGACGACCTCGGGCAGCGACGACGTCGAGATGAGCCGCCCGTCGACCCCCATCGTCGTCGAGGTCCTCCAGAGCATCACGGACCCTCACATGAACCGCTTCCGGATGGCGGCGACCTGCCTGACCAACTTTGGAAACGGGCTCAACGACAGCGCGCCCGGTGCCCTGATCCCTTACATGGAGAAGTATGACCTCCCTTTCCCGTCTTTCTCAAATACCCCTGAGATGATGACATCCTCCCCCACGAAACGAAGATGCTGACACAACCCCAAAGACACTACGACATCGGCTACGCAGTCGTGTCCCTGATCTTCATCGGCAACGCCTTCGGCTTCATCTTCGGCGCCGTCTTCCTCGAGTCCCTCCGCGCCCGCCTCGGCCGCGCCCGCATTCTCGCCCTCGCCCAGGGCCTCATCGCCTGCGGATACGTCCCCGTCCTCGCCCGGGCCCCCTTCCCCGTCGTCGTCGTATCCTTCTTCATGATCGGCTTCGGCATGTCGCTCAACCTCGCCGTCAGCAACGTCTTCTGCGGCTCGCTGCGCGAGGCCAACGCCGCGCTGGGATACCTCCACGGCGCCTACGGCATCGGTGGCACGATAGGGCCCCTGATGGCGACCGCCCTCGTCACCGCTGCGCATGCGAGGTGGAGCACCTACTACTTCATCACGCTCGGCCTCGCCGCGTTCAACTGCGTGTTCGCGGCGTGGTCGTTCTGGCACTACGAGCGCAACCTGCCGAAGCAGTACCAGCACTAGCAGCAGGACTCGTCGACGTAGCTGCTCAGTATGTTCTCTGCGCTGAGGACGCGCGTCGTGTTGCTGGGTGCGCTGTTCATCTTCGCCTACCAGGGTACCGAGGTGTCCATCGCCGGCTGGGTGATATCCTTCCTCATCACCGTGCGCAAGGGCGACCCGAACGCCGTCGGCTATATGACGGCCGGATTCTGGGCTGGTATCACCATTGGCCGGCTCGTGCTGTCGCACCCGGCGCACCGGATCGGGGAGAAACCCTTTGTTGTTTTTGCGACGGCCAGTGCTGCCGTGTTCCAGGTGCTCGTGTGGTAGGTTCCCAATATCATCGGTTCGTCGGTCTCGGTCGCTATCGTAGGATTACTGCTGGGTCCAATTTATACGTGTGCTGCGGCGGTCTTCATGAGAAGCATGACGACCCGGGAGAGGGTGAGCAGTATAGGCGTTATTAGTGCCTTTGGCAGCTCCGGGGGCGCCGTGGCGCCGTTCACGACGGGTATTCTCGCGCAGGCCGCCGGGACGTGGGTGCTGCACCCGATTGCGATTGGGCTGTTCGCCGTGATGATGGCGTCGTGGTACGGAGTGCCGTACGTGCGGAAGCGGAAGGAGTGAAGTCATGTTTTTATCTCTTATACGTTAGTGAAAAAGGCGGGCTAAACAAAGCTTTGAATTGAAACTTGGAGCTTTCCCCTGAATTCACTTATCCTGGTCTGGTCCTGGCTGATGGATTGGCTGACACCCAGCGTACTATCGAGAATAGCTCACCCCTTCCGTCGTTTCCTGTAGTCCGACCCCTATGACGGGCTCCCCATCCTTCGTCAGTTTGGTGACGCCGTACCGGATGCGCGAGTCCTTCATCCCCTTCGACAAGTCCATGCCGTTCTGTCGACTCGCATCTGCCGGCAGGTCCATGTGCTTGGAGTCCCGGAACACGGTCGACACGTACCCCAGGATCTCCGGCCCTCGCGCCCAGTGCTTGAAGACCACCCCGAGAACTCCGGCGGCGAGGAGCATGATGCTTGATGCCAAGCATGCCGCTGCCCATGCACCTGAGATGTCGTATACGATGACAAGTTCGCTCGTCTCCGCCCGGACGGTCTCGTTGGTTTCGGAAACCAAATCACTCCTTCCTCCTCTGATTTTATGAGATAGTTGGCCCAGTGTCAGATATGTGTTGATCAGCTGGGCCAGGCGGATCTGGAGAGTATCTCCGGTGATTTTGCTCAGCATGTCCCTTTCGGAGTCGTTCGTCGCGGACATGCCGCTGAGGGATGTGTCCTGCAGGTAATAAAGAGAAACTTCCGTCCCGATGTTCGTTAGGCCTCCTACTGTCCGTGGCAGCTTCGCGGACACCACGCTGAAGAGCCGTGGGAACGAGAGTGGTGAAATGTTCACAGGGGCATTTTTTCGTTGAGAACGTCTCTGGGCCACCACCTGGCAGGTTTGCTTGGGAGCTGACGCGCCACGGGAGCAGTTCACCCTAGATTCCACGTACTCCTGCGTGATCCCGCAGGACGCCACTAAGCCATGAGAAAGAAGACCCATGCTATAAACGTAAATCGCCTGCAGAAGAAGGTTCGTCGGGCCCGCCTCGAGTGCCGTCTCGTTCCGGAACAACATGGGTCGGTTGCGTTCACTGTAGTATTTGTCCCTCAAGTGGAGCTCTTCCGGAGGCACCGTGTTGTTCATTCGCATCCAAAGCGGATCAACAAATCTGTCGAGGGCTAAACTCCAAGTTGTGCCGGCGGTGGCCCTGGTTGAGGTACTGCCCCGGTCGATGGGATATCCGTGCCACGTGCCGTTAGGCAAAGTGAATAGCCTCTGTCCACCGAATTGCTCCATGGTGATGGAGCTCAACGTTGTTCCATTGAGGGGCACAAACGAGCCGTTGCGGAGCATGTACTCGGGGTGGTTGGTCATATGCGTGACTTCACCGCATCGCAGCCGAAGATGGCTCGACTCGGTGGTGAAACTTGTGTTGCCCTCCTTGAGATTACTGATGGGAATCCCGGTCAAAGAAGAATATTCGAAATCGGGCGCATCCCGATGTATATCCTTCCAATCGGATTCTGCATGGCCCAGGAATGGTATTTTGACGTTGCCCCAGAGGTCCATGGTGTCCGACTTGATCGTATCAGGAGTACTGACCAGTGTGGTGTACATGGCCGCAAGCCCGCGCCACCAAGCGTCGTTTGAATAGGAACCTGAGCCACCCACATAAAGACGATCAAGAACGGTATTCCTTGCACTGTTGTCGAAGTAGGTTACGTTTGTGGGTTCGACTCGAGGCTCCAATCGCGTGGATTTCATCCGGAGAAGGGCTTGGGTACCGAGGGGAGACATAGCCCAGGCGATGAGCAGCGAGAGGCTCATGACGCTGAGTAGTCGGAAATGAATCAGCGTAAGGACCGTTGATCCCACAGTACGGCTGCCGATGAGCTGTTCGAGTAGCCCTACCGTGGCTCCTCGCTCTAGTGCCCAGCGGGCGGCCTCAGACACCAGACGACCTACGATCGAGGCGAACAGGATTGGGAAAACAGTCGCCAGCTAGAAGAAACCGAATCATGTTGATTAGCCGACGTGGCAACCAGCTGGCCGGAACAGGGAACATACAACGGTGATGCCGTTATCCCAGGCTTGTTCTGAGGTGGCGACGACATCAGTGCCCTCCAAACGCCAAAGCGCAACAACGAACAAGACCATGGCGAGGGGGAGAGCAATCGAGACACAGTCCGCTGCGATCGTGAACATGTCCGTCTTCTGTCTTGGATACTCGAATCGAGGGGCGGTCTCCTCATCACCGGCGACGCGCGTGTAACTTGCCGCGGCCGTGCTGGTCCCCGCGGTGCTCTCTGAATCCCCGTGGAAGCTATCACGTCGAGCCCTCTCGTCATTCGTCTGGTTCGTTGCAGTTTCGTCGCTGTCTTGGCTGCCGGACTGCGCGGGCGGAACAGTGTTGTCATGGTTTCTGCTGTCGCCAACCGAAGACGTCTGGTGCGCCAAAGGTTGAGTTTCCATGTTCGAGAATGTGCCAGCAGGTCAGTTGCGAGAAAGGAGTGGGCGAAAGCGACGAGTGAGAGAAGGAACGCTCGAGCATGTCCATCCCTCCCCTTTCACTTGTATGTTTTCTGGTTTCCCAGTTACGGAGCCCAGGTGATGCGGGAGATCTCCATCGACGAAAACATGTAGCCAAGCACACTGCCTCTGCTTATTGTTCCACCCGCGCCAGGCCGTATCTGCGGTACGACGTGCCTCGCCTAGGTATGGGCAGCATGTCTCTATTAATGGCCAGCAAGGCAGCTCAGAAACTCAGTAACCAGGATGGTCGGCCAAGGCTCCAGCTGAAATTTGTCAACCAGTGAGACCATTAATCGTTCGTGAGCCACGGATGTGGTGCGAAGAGGTATCGAAAGATGTGCCTGTTACACGAATTATCCAAGAAGGGAGCGCGGAGTGAAACACGTTTGTGCCGCGGTCGACAAGAACAGCAAGGCTCAGCCTGCTGCGCCAGCGGCGGGCAAACTGACGCCGATGAGCTGACGCGAGGATGCGCCCTCCCGAGACAGCTGCCTGATCGGGCGCGTTATCAAATATGAGACCGCGGCGTGGCTGGCTTGTTGGGTGCCTGCGCGCCAGGGAAGAATGCAGCTCTTCCGGACAACCTCGCCTGCGACAGATGTTTGATCTGAGTTGATGGATGTGGTCAGCTCCATAGTCCCGGCATGCCGCCGGGCCGATGCCCCCGGTTGCGACCAAGCAACGTTGCCGGGGTGGTACCGAGTGCCGACCGCCCCGCGACGGAGTCGAAGTGAGGCACCGGGGCCGACTGAGATGGTTTGGGCGAGGTTCGGAGGCCGACTCTGTGCTGTGAGGTGACCGTTGGTTGAGAGCGGAATGCCTTGTTTGGGACATTTCGATGACGATGAAAAATGGGTCTCGCCGGGCGGGACGGACGTTGGCAGGTTGGTAAATACCTGAAGGCTGGATCCTGATGTGAGAATTGGTGAGTTGAGATGTCACAAGTCACCAGTGGCCTGGCCACGTCGATTGAAACAGAGTCGAGTCGAGGTCTGCCGACCAAAAAGCAACGCTTTAGTATTGTTTCCTAGACCCAGTCCATGTCTATCATCTATGGTGAAAGGGAAAAAATGTCCAAACCTCGTTTGTGCCCGAATCTCGCGTGTATCGCTGTATCATCTACACACCCGCTCTCACATGCCTCTAAATTCCGCCCAGGCCTATGAGATCTAGTGGTGGATGCGCCCCCTCGCAGCGTCCTTGACGCTGACCTTGCCGTCGACGATCTGCTTGACCGTCTCCATGATGTCGGAGAAGTCGTTGAATGTGACGAAGGAGACGTTCTCCCTCTCGCACCACGACACGAGGTCTGCACTTCGTCTTGGCAAACAGCAGATCCGTCTGGCGGGCCGCAGACAGATCCGAAACACCGTCGCCGGCGTAGAACATGACGGGCTGCTCCGGCAGCGACGAGTACTTGCGCAGCTCAATGCTCTTGTCGTGCCCGTGCACGCTGTCGTCGTGGTACACGATCTGCCACCCGCCCTCGTCGTTGATGCTCTTGCCCTCGCGGGGCGCGACCTGGTTGCTGACGATCTGGACGTGGTTGTCGACCTCGTCCTCGCCGAGCCACTGGACGAGCAGGGCGCGGATGATGGGCCGCATGCCGCCGCTGATAATAACGACGGGGATGTTGTTCTGCTTGCAGTAGGCGTAGAACTCCTTGAACAAACGTAGAACTCCTTGAAGACCGGGTCGAGCTTGACGTTGGCCTTCAGGTACTCGATGCACTTGTCGAAGGGGAGGGTGACGCTGTCCATCATCTCGCGGAAGGCGTCGCGGAAATGCTTGCGGCCGTCGCGGCGGCGCTCGTAGCCGAAGCCGATGTTGTCCGTCAGGAAGTCGTTGGAGTCCTCGAGGGTGATGGTACCGTCGAAGTCGGTGAAGAAGATGAACTTGGGGTTCGTGGTGAGGGCCGGCGTGTCGGTGACCTGGGAGCCCATCTTGTCTGCGGTTCGGGTTGGAGGAGTGAGTGTGAGTGAGTGAGTGAGCGGTGAGTTGAGGCTGAGATGAGGTTCAAGGAGGGGGAGGGGTAAGAGATGAGTGAAGTGAAGTAGTAGTAAGAAGAACACAAGTGTGGGTCAGAGACGTGGTTGAAAAGAAGGTCGACCAAAGGCTTTCATTCCAAACAGACTCAGATACCAAGCCGCCGCCCGGACACGGCTCTGCAGTCGACTTGGGATGGCACACGCAAAAAGCACAGTCTTATCCATGTACCTAATCCATGTGTCCATCTCATCCTCCAGTTGACCATTCAAGAGAAAAATGGCATTCAGTTGAGTCAAGATTACCGAGACAAGCCAACCAGAACTCGACAACGAGGGGGAAAAAGAGACTTTGGTCCTCAACATGCAGAGCCCTGCACTTCCGCCAGTGACGACATCGGCGGAACCCCCGTGGCCCCCGTATCGAGTCCACGAGGGAGGGACCCTGGGGAGGAATGGACGTTTTTTCCCAGATCTCACCCACTGAAGGACGCCAAAAAAGCGCCCTGAAAGGTCCACTCGCACGCTTCCAAGAACGCCAACCTCCAGATCTATATCTGGTTTCCCCAGCGTGGGCCCCAGCCCTCCAAAAAGCCCAACTTTCACCATCTGATTGACATCCGGAACCTCACCCTCTACGGCTGGTGTGAATGTCTCCCCCGCGACGACCCGAAGGTAAGTATGGATGATCAACCTCTCTACACGTCGTCACTGACATCCGTCGTCTGTATAGACGAGCCGTACCTTGATCCTAACCACGGACCGCATGTTCGAGGACTGCCCGCATTGGTCAAAGTTCCCTGCCACGCCGGTCCAGCCCACACCTGGCAGCCACGCGACCGCGCCCCAAGGTCCCCCTCCCACCCGGATCGGCGTCATCAACGGCCACTTCCCCCACGGGGTGCTGTACCCACCTCCGCCGAAGGACGAGAGCCCTAACGTCATCCCTCACCATATCTACGGTGGCATCCACCTGAACCATAGCCGCGGACTGACACTACCGCCCTCAGGCATCATTTCGAATGACCGGCCTGCGTGGCCTGAGTCTCCCATCGTCCCCAGGGAGATTTCCTAAGCTCTTCGACATCGCAGAAGTAGGCACGGCCGGTGGCCCCGCCATAGGCTCCAACAAGTCTCGACGGGTCGATTCAAGCGAAGAAGAATGCAGGGTACAGAAGGCCGACGGACAAAATCACAGTCATGAGGTTGACGACGAGGCGAGGGGGCAGGGAGGAAACACCACATGTGTACATTACATGAAGAGCCAAGTCCGCGGGGTCATGAGCACCGCAGCGATTTGCAGCCAGGGATATAGTGGAGGGCTAGGAAGCCATCCGGCGAGTACGATAATGCTTTACGTGGGAGGGAACGACGCACACATGTATTGCAGTGCGATAGATCAAAGCACCAAGAGCAAATCACTCCCAACCATGACCCCAGCGAAACCCGTGCCAGGACTCACGTTCGAATGGCCGACAGCTTCCAAGAAGGCCAAGAAAAAAGCGAAGCGCAAACAAACAGCGTTGCCTCCTCCAGCACTTGAGACAGCCACTGTGACAAATGCTGCAGCCCGTACCGAACCTGGAAGAGGGGTTCGGTGCGGGGTTCGGTGCGGTAGTCAAGAAACCCCAATAAGACCCCACCCCACTCAACCGATCACCCCCCTCAACCGATCATCTGAAACGGGCCGATTTTCGGCCACTTTCTTCACGAGGGAATGACTTCGACTTTTATTTCTCGCCCAAATAAGCGTTAAATCGAAAAAGTGTGACACCAGCTAGTAAATTGAGCATCCCTTTCTCGTTGTGACTCTAAATCGTAATTAAATAACTGCGTTGGGCGCCCCTTTTCGCGCTCCGCCTTCGCAGCCGCCTTCTCACGGGCTGCGATCACGTCCGGTATCCTCACGAAGCGCTCGTTCGGGTCAACCCTGACCTTGGCCTTCCGCTGAGGTTTATATTGGTCGACGAGAGCCTGTAGTCGGCCGATTTCCTGTTGTTGTATGGAGATCTTCACGTTGTTGGTGTCTATGGCCTTGCCCGCCTTCGTGAAGACCAACCGGCGTGCCACCGAATCCCACTCCTCCCCACGTTGACCCCTCCCCCATAAGGATTGGTATCGTAAAAGGTCTGCTGATTTCCTAGGGGTAGTGATGATGAATATTCTTGGTGTCTGGGGCACTTTGGGAAGCTCCGGGTCCCAGGGGGATGCTCGTGGGACGTCTGTAGGTGCCGTGGTATAGAGGAATGGGCTCGACAATGGCTTGGCCACGTTGACGGGCCATAGACCTGTTGCCTTCCACCCAGCACGAATATTCGGCCGAGTAAACGCCTCCTTTCGGGCCCGGAGATAACAGCGGAGGAAGTTCCTTTTTCCGATGGGTGCAAAATTCAGTAAATATCCGTAATCTCGCGTGGCGGTACCAAAGGCCTTCTTCAGAGGCGAGAAGACCGAGACGTCAAGGGGTTGCGTGATGTGAGAACTGTGAGCAGGCAAACAACACAGGTAAACCTGTTCCTGGTAGAATTGCCACATAAAATCGTCGGATACGTGGCTTCCATGGCCATCAATAATCAGGAGTCTCTTCGACCGCAGTCTCTTGGCCTCCACTGCCGTCTCCGGTATAAATACCTTCATTAACCAGTCAAGACCGGTCTGATTACTCGTCCACCCATTCTTTGACGATGAGAACCTCCAGGAGGCGTAGTCCTCCATCTCTTCGGGGAACCACTGCTGTTGTACAGTCATCCCCGTAAAGATGACCAGCGGCGGAAGGGTTTCTCCGATAGCAGAGATACACTCAAGTATGGTGGTCCAGGTGCGAGTATTTGAGTGCTGGACGTGTATGGATCGTCCCTTGGACTTCCCCAGTACTAAATAGTCCTTGTCTGTCCCTTCCGTTAATCCTGTTTCGTCCATATTCCATCTCAACGAGGGTGGGATCATCTTGACCTCCGGGATATCGAGTACCTTGAACAGGTCCTTGATCGTCTCGGCGTTGACCTCCTTCACACGCTTAGAATCGATGGACCGGGCCTTCAGAGACCGGATCGATGGGTGGCGACGCAGGAAGCCCTCCATCCACTTCCTCCCGAGTGGGCGAGTATCGCCGCTGGAGACGACGATGCGACTGGCGAGGTTCCGGACCTGTTGATGGGTAGGGGCCCAGCCTAGCTGGCCCTGAACGGTGATCCAGCCGACCAGGGCCTTCTCGTCTTCCGGAGACAGCCTCTGGTACATCTCCTTGGCTTCATTTCGCGTCCCAGCACCCTTTAGTCGGTCAGAGAGGGTTGCATATGGGATCCCCCAGTCCCGGCCGGCCTGACGGATGCTCATGCCCTCCAACACGGCCTTCTCAGCCGATTTAAGTTGGTCTTCAGTGTAACGAGGCATGCTGAAAGTCGTGGTATTTTTTTCGGATTTTTAATTCGACGGTGTTGGGTGGTTTTCGCGCAGCGAAAAAACCAGTGGTGGTGTTGTTGATGGCAAAACGGGCCTGAAACGGATGATCGGTTGAGGGGGGTGATCGGTTGAGTGGGGTGGGGTCTTACTAGGCCAGGGAAAAACAGCGCGGGTTACGGGTGGTGTACGGGCGGGATCTGCCGGATGGAGCAGGCCGTCTTGTCCACGACCTCCGTACAGGCACATGAATATGGCACAAACTCAACCCTGCCGCACTATACCGCCTTCCGTGTTCGGCTCGACCGCAGCTGTCCGCGCTACAACTTATTCCCTTCACTCGCGCCTAGATGGCTGCTGAGGAACGCAATCGAGGTGGTGTTTCCCTGGCCGCGAGCGCTGCAGGCAGTTAAACCATAGCTGACAAGATGAAGGATCTCTGTGTTTGCTCCACTGGCAGACCCCGGTCCAATGACTTTCCGTCTCACCTTCGAAGGTAGACTCTTTTTATCGACTTGAGAAGTCACGCAAATCTGTGAAGCCACGCGAACGCCATGTATGGTGTTGTGCATTTGCCGCTTCCTCTTTTGCACACCTTGATGTTTTGGAAGTCAAAACTGTTGTGGTGGCCTGTTTGCGAACAAAATGTGGGGTGGGGATGGCGAACGACAGTGCGAGTGGCAGCCTGAACATGCAGTCAGCCACGTTCCCCTGGCCTGTATTGACTACTACCCCGCTCTCAACGCCCGCCGACCACAACCACGGTAACAAAGACAACCAACCGCTTGCGCCACGTCCATTTGTCTGTCTGGCTGCGGGGGTATGAATATGAAATAGAAGTCTGCCGGGCTGCTCGACAGTTATGCCGGTGTGACATGTCTCGGGGGCTTTAAGTAGGCCCTACGTATGTACCCCAAGGCGGAGCTTAGTATTATTACATAATCTCTGCCCACCCGCTGGTCCGCCTAAGCGGCGTCCACGGCAGTGTTCGGCGGCCCGGTCTTCGGCTGCGCCGCCGTTGTTGCTGCGGACAACAGCAACGATTCCGGCCTTGACACGGTAGCACGGTCGGGGTATAGGAATTATAGGGATCTATTCCCAGGTACCGCTCCCATGGGCTGGATCGACTGGGCTTAGTATGACGGTGTTGCTGACCCGTACTACACGGAACAGGATGTCTCTTAGAAAGGTAAAACAGTTGTAGAAAGGGCAAAGCTCGCCGGTAACGCTAGTTCACCTGTCTCCTCGGCGTGGTCTTTTGTGTATGTGAGTTGTATTAGTCTCTTTACGTAGAAATAGTAGCCGAGCACATATTGCTTAGGTAGGCTGACTACGATGTCTGGTGCATCAGAAATACCGCCAGCAAAGTATATCTAGTATTTGCCGTCTTCTGGTGACCAGCTGTGCTCTTGGTTGCATTGGGAGGTACGCCTATGGTTTGCACTGACAATACTGTAACTACGGTGGCCATGAAGGTTGTGCTGATTTGTCTGATGTTTACCAGGATTCGCATTCCTTTGTGTTCTTAAACAGCCTTCCAAATTCACTGTCACAACATACGAAACAAAATTTGCCTCTTGCGATTGTAAATCGATTATCTGACGCTATCCAAACATGATACTGTGTCAGACCTGGGCTGTACCTCTATGTGGCCTGCTTTTCCCTTGTTATACTCCTTTTCGCTCGCCTTCAAGGTCACACACAAGAGCCGCATCTGCACATTGTCCGGTTGGGTGCCCGTTACGTAACTGGTTATTACATAAGCAGCCCCCAACACACGCGCCCGTGCCCGCGGGCCGTTGGTTGTTCCGTCCATCTACCTGTCTTTCCCGTCTGCCCTGGACCGCCATTTCCCACCTTCCTTCCTTCACACACGCTCCCTCTCTCTACCCGCCTTTGTCTTCAACCTATCTGGTGCCAGCTACAGACTGTAACACTTGTAGTTTCCCAATTGCTATCTTTCTACTGTCTTCCTCTCTGTTTGCACTCACGTTGCTCGCATTAATCCCATTAGGAGACAGCTTTGGGATTGCGTGGTTGTTCCTACCCTCCACAGCGCCCACAGAGCATCTGCCTGCCGCGAGCTCTACGTTCGTCCGACCGTGTTGGAGATGTTGCGTTTTCCTCCAGGACGCGTCCCGACGTGGCTGCGGTGGGAACGCACAACAACGACGCGTATCTAGCCAATCACTTATGCTTAGGGCCACTGCCTGCTGCTGCTGCTGCCCGGTCCTTGCGTCGTATGCCCCAGGACGCGTCCCGACGTGGCTGCAATTGGAATGCGCAACAACAACAACGCGTATCTAGCCAATCACCTCTGCTTAGGGCCCACTCCCTGCTGCCCGGCCTTCGTCGTATGCCCCCGGGCATGGACGGTATGCCCCCAAGGGCATAGCCTCTTCCATGGTATGGGCCCAGATGCATTCGTCGTATGCCCCCAGGGGCATGGCTCTTCGCCGTGTGCCACCAGGGGTATGGCCCTTCGTCGTATGCCCCTAGTGGCATAGCGTTTTACCTGAGCTATATTGTACTGTAAGCTACCTGACGAGCTGACTGGGTATGAAAAGCCCCGCGGGGCTCATCACGAAGAGCTGCTGAACATCACAGGAAGCCCCACGGGGCTTTTTAAGAATGTTGGCTGTGAAATCAGTCAAGTTGCCTGACGAGCATACTGGAGATGAAAAGCCCCGCGGGGCTCATCAGGAAGAGCTGCTGAACATCACAGGAAGCCCCACGGGGCTTTTTAAGAATGTTGACTGTGAAATCAGTTCAGCTACCTGACGAGCCTGCTGGGTATGAAGAGCCCCGCGGGGCTTATTGCGAAGAGCTGCTGAACATCACAGGAAGCCCCATGGGGCTACTTTAACACTTCGCAATGTTGACTGCGAAATCAGTCTAGCTACCTGACGACCTTGCTGGAGATGAAAAGCCCTACGGGGCTTCTTAAGAATGGTCACTGTGAAATCAGTCCAGCTACCTGGCGAGCTGACTGGAGATGAAAAGCCCCGCGGTGCTTCCTTGGATGTTGACTGTGAAACCAGTCCAGCTCCCTTTTTTTTTTGTTGTTGTTGTTGTTGTTATATTTAACGCTGTGTAGGGTGTATTTACATCCGGACCTCCCGCGGGGTATATAGCGTACGGGGGCCTGGCCGAGGCCAGGACCCGTAAC
>WIGN01000623.1:0-14135 GCA_014235955.1 Colletotrichum sojae
CCCATTCTCGGGGCTCTGAGCGTTAGTGTCAGTGTCAGTGCCAGTGTCCCGTCCTCTACCGACGGGTGGGTCCCGCTTCCGTCTTGGCGCTGTAGGTACACTGTACGTAGTTGCATCCTGCCTTAGCCTTCAGGTAGGCAGGTACACTGTGCTACATGGCCTTGGCGTTGAAATGGGTACAGGTTCAAGTCCCACTTAGCTACCTACCTACCTAGCCAGGGACCACCTGTATCCACCAACCTTACGCTGGAAGACGACATGGGCGATTTCGAGAGATCCAGACGGGACTCAACCATTAGTTTGACACACTCGGTAGCTGGCCATCTGGATACATGGGCGGAGAGCTACCCGGCCAATGTATTTGATCCGGCGCATAATGGTAAGTGTCGACAGTATCCCCATTACCGCTTCCTGCTCCTAACGCAACCAATTTTGCAGCGATTTCGTCCCTCCTCCAGCCGCCAATAGTTCGAACTTGTGCCCGACCGCACACATATGCGCCGACCTCGAGCTTGCACAAGATACCGACTGCACGAGACATTATCCCCGTGGCCCTGACGGCGATACCTACTGTCGAAACCACCGAATTTCAACCATACCTGCTACAAGTGGGCACTCTGTACGAGCAGCTGCTGCAGCTGAAGAACAAGAGGGATGGATCAACTAAACCTCACGGAAAATGGTTAGACGGCTCTTCGGGGGGCAACACCGTTCCGCGCGTCGTCCCCAATGTATACTTCGATGAAGACTTCCGCCTAGAAAATCCCCGGACGTTCCACGTTGTCACCGAGAAATCCGAGGTCATTACCCCGAAGCCGACAACCGTCGCCGCACAAGATGGGGACGAACCTGCCCCAAGGAAGGCCCTGGCCACGAATGCGATACTCCAAGAAAAGCTCTCGTGGTATATGGACGCTGTCGAAGTCCATCTGATCGACTCTATCTCTATGGCCTCGACCAAGTTCTTCCCCGCTCTCGGCTCACTACAAGAGCTTCACACGGAGGCGGCAGAATCGGTCGAGAAAGTAAGGGCTTTACGGGAAATCCTCGCAGCTCTTGATAAAGATTTGGGAGACGAGGGTCTGGGACTCCTGCAAAAACAGCAGAAATTCTCCAATTTACGGCAGTTGAACGATGCCGTTTCACAAATAGAGCATATCGTGGACGGTATTGCCCGGTGCGAGTCTCTTGTTGACGAGGGCGAGGTCGACAAGGCTCTCGCGGAAATCGACGTTGTTGAGCTGCTGATGTCTGGCGAGCGCCACGCGACAACCAGACTCACATCTGCAGGGGACACTCACCTCCGAGACCTGCGCGGAGCTGTGGCTTTACAAGGCGTCGTCGAAGATCTGAATGTTCTCCGATCCCGGATCGGCAAGGTGATCGAGTCCAAAGTTCACGACATCTTTCTTCGAGACCTTCGACGCCATATCGACGCAGTGTCGACACCAGAAGTTCTTCAAAGGTGGGGGGCTGCGTCGCAACGGGTAAAGGGAAATTACCCGCGAGAGCCTTCAAGCCTTCCTGCCTACATGCTTCTGACTGATGCACTTCGTACGACCCTCTCTCCTCAGATCTCCGGCCTTGACCGATCTAGGTCTATCTCGACAGCCATCCAGGCTTATCGTGAGCTTGTGCTCCGAGAAATTCGAAGCGTTGTGCGCGGACCGCTTCCCAGCTCGACCGATGATGCGGAATCAGTCAAGTCAGCGTCGACCGGAAGTGGTGGCCGGGCCCGGACCAACCAAGAGAAGTAATCCGTCCTAGCCGCCAACATCCGCGCGCTTGACGCAGCAGATGCCGAGAAGCTTCTTTCCAACATCTTCATCGGCGTCACGGAGACGCTTAGGCGGCTCAAGACTCAATCCAGTGTCCTTCTGGATCTCGCGTGCACCATCCGAAAACCCGATCTCGAGCCGCTCAACAGTAATTTAGACACCCAACCTCCCACGTTCGAGATTCAAGAGGAGATGCACCTTGCGTTAGATCTCTCCAACCTCTTGGGGCAGGCGGTGGACGTGAGCCACGAAAAGATCAGTAAGATTCTCCGGGTTCGATCCGAGCAGACGGCAAGATTACCGCTAGCCTACTTTATCCGCTACTTCACCCTCAACCTCTACTTCGTAAACGAATGCGAAGCCATCTCGGGGCGGACAGGGACATCACTCAACAACATCGTCAACGACCACATCCAGGCCTTCATTGAGGCGCATGGGGAAGGAAAGTCCCAAGCTCTCACCCGGGGAATGGACGTCGACAACTGGCAGGTCAAAGACTACACTGCTAAGGACAACGTCATCCTCCAGCAGATCCTGGAATGCAGCACCTCGGATCCACCAGCCTGGGTGGATGCAAGTAAGGTCTGGATGCCACCATCACAGGGTGACGCCGACGAAGCACATGCTGCAGGCAAAGTCACTGCAGAAGGCACAGGTGGTCGCGCCATCATTGACAAGGAGACGTTTCAACTGCCTCACTTAGCTATGCTCTGCCTCGAAGGAATATCGGACTTTCTCCGCCTATTGAATGGGATTCCGTCCAGAACACTGGACATTGTCATGTCACTCGTGTCTTACATCCAGCTGTTCGACTATAGATGCCGCCAACTCGTTCTTGGTGCCGGCGCCCTGCGATCGGCTGGCTTGAAGAACATCTCCACAGCCCACCTGGCTCTCGCGTCGCAGGCCGTTTCGTTCATCGCGACTACCATTCCATACATCCGCGAATTTGTGCGGCGGCACCGGCCGACTGGTCAGTCCAGTGCAAAACTGATGGGCGAGTTCGACAAGGTGCGGCGAGGCCTTCAGGAACACCACGACGCCATCTTCCAGAAGATGGTGGATATGATGGTATCACGCGCAAGCGCGCTGTGCAAGAAGGCACTTGAGACAGAATGGGACAATGAAAGTCCCGAGGGTGTCCGCAAGTACATGGCAGATCTTGTCCGGGATACAAGTAAGCTACACAAGGTCCTCGTCAAGTACCTGCCCCCGCAATCGGTAGGACAGGTCATGGTGCCCGTGTTCGCGAGCTACGGGGAGCAGCTGGGCAACGCGTTCGAAAAGGCGGACCCGAAGACAGAGACTGGTCGTGAATGGTAAGACTGGACAAACCCACCACCTGCGGGCGTGCTGACTGAGGAGTGCAGCATGGTCCGAGATGTTGGGCATCTCGCCTCCAAGCTGGACAAGTTTGAGGGCTTCGGCGACCTCGACGCTAAGTTGAAGCAGATCGTTGAGAGCAGGGGGATTTAAGTCACGCAGTTCGCTATGGGACTGGGTTTCAGAGCCTCTTTTATTCCCTTACTTCCTGAGTTATTTACCCATGAGTCGACCCGGCGTCCAGGGGAAGCCTTTGGCTCGGCTCGCAAGAGACGGAGTCTAGCCAGCTGCATCAGGCGCACTCACGACCTTGCACATTCAGTTGCAGGCGCTGGTTCAGGTAGGGCGACTGCATCTAATGGTAAGCACTCATCAACACCGGCGATGATTTCGAGCAGGATTGGGTCTACTGCAGGAATTTCGACGCACATCCACACCCTCGAGATCTTTCTTTTTATCTTCATATGTCTGTTAATAATTCGTGAACTTCAACTGTCTTCTTGGCAGTTGCCTTACTTGAACAATACGATGTCTACCTACTTTATGTCTACAATGGCACCTGAAAAGTGCTCTATACAATGTCTTCTGGCTGTATGGTTGACATCCTAGAGCAAGTCATTCGTCTCACCTCTTCACGAGAGAGGACCAACCTTCAGGGCACCGGAGTAAAACCGTCCTGTTCCCGAAAATGCCCCTATTCAGTATGACCTCTGTGATAGCTGGGGTCTCAACAGGTCGCAAGCAAAGGAGAAGGGCCCTCTAAATACACTTTATCGTGTTCGTCTGATGTTAGAGTAGCAGTTCTTACTAAGTACCTAAGCAGGGACGCTCCCGGATAACTACTACGGAGAAGTACCTAGGTACTTGACATCCGTATCAAACAAACAACCAATGGATCATTCTTCTTCCCCTTCGCCTCCTCCACAGCCCCCCACCCAAAGGTCGCTACCCCAATTTAGGAAGGTCGACAGGCGGCGGGCAGTTGACTGGCACGCTACGCTTGTCGCGATGGCACGCTAGAGCGCCGAACCCTTTCTGGCCCCTCGGCCGGGCCCAAGGAAAGAAACCCACACACACATCCGCGGCCGGTGATAATATGGGGGACAACACCCTTGACAGACAGCGAGGAGGGGCCGGTAGAAGAGAAAAAAACAAAGAGTCCCGGTCACCTCACTCTGTTGGTCGCGCCGAACCACCAGCTCTACGGATACGGGTCCCTCACCTCGAATCCCCCCGTCTGTCACACCTCTAGGCTCTCAGTCTCGCGCCCGCGTGTCTCTCTCTGCCTTACAACGACGACTTTCTGAGCGACGGATACCCGTGGCCCGGGGACTATTGCGCGCCCGTGGTGATCTACGGAAAGTGGGATTCTGACTGGCCTGTTGGCTCCCAGCCTGCACTCTGCCGACCGGCACCACCGTCGCCGCCGTCTCCTCGCTTGATTTAATTGAACAAAGCCCTTGGCGCCCGCGGTCCCCAGTCCCGTTGCGGCCTTGGGGCCTTTTCTCGTCCTTTTTGCTTATCTTCCGGGTCGCTCGCTCTTCAGCCCATCCGCAATCGGCGCTCCGTTTCTCTCAAACCTTCCATTCTGCTTGGCCCTCCGGTAGAGCGAAGGAGAGAAGCGTTCCACGACGACGCCCTCCCACAGAGAGTCACGATGCCGTCCTTTTTTCGCAAGCGCGGCGAGCCCGAGGAGATCACGCCGTACCCCGCCCTCGACGACGATGCTGAGGCTTCCGGCATCGAGCCGCTGAAGGCTCTGGCCCAGTTCGAGAAGGCGCACAAGCTCGACCCGAACATGCCAATTGACGAGCTCAACGATGTCGACACCGCGCTGGCCACCGGAAACGCCGAGAAGGGACTCGAGATCGAGCAGGCCCTGATGGAGGACAATTCGCCCTACCCAGAGGTACGTGCGACAGACGCTTTTGGGGGCGCGAGAGTACGGACGGGGGGATGGCTGGAGGCATACGAAAGGTGCCCGGTGAGGAAAATCCGTTGTTCAAATCGCTGACATGATGCGACGCCGCAATGAAGGTCCGCGCTGTAGTGCGGAATTATGATGTCGACTTGCCCGCAAACACGATTCGCGCCTGGGTCATCGGTATGCTGCTCTGCACCATCGGTTCTGGTGTCAACATGCTCTTTTCGCTGCGCAACCCGAGCGTCACCATCACCACCTACGTCGTTCAGCTTATCGCGTACCCGATCGGCCTGGGTTGGGACCTGATCATGCCCGACAAGGAGCAGAACGTGTTCGGCATCAAGTTCAACCTCAAGCCCGGCCGCTTCAACTTCAAGGAGCACGTCATTATCGTTGCCATGTCCAATGTGAGTAAGCTGCGAGCCAGAGTCGGTGGGGTGTTCGTCTTCCCAGAAACGTGGGATTGCGGTAGCCAAGATTTTAGATCTCGCGGCGCCAAGGAAGCCCAGTGATGAGGAACGGCTGTCTGGATCGGACTAACACGAAGCTATAGGCTGCGTACGGAGGCGGTGTCTTGTATGCGACGGATGTCTTGCTCGCGCAGCAGCTCTTCTACAAGCAGCACTTTGGATGGGCGTTCCAGCTGCTCTTCGGTATCACGACTCTCTGCACCGGCTATGGCCTCGCCGGCTTGGCCAGACGTTTCCTCGTCTGGCCCTCGGCGATGATTTGGCCCTCGAACCTGGTTAACTGCGCCCTGTTCTACACGCTCCACGACCACTCCGGCTCGGATCCGTCCAAGACCAACGGCTGGAAAATCGGCCGCTACCGCTGGTTTCTCATCGTCGGCAGCGGCGCCTTTGTTTGGTACTGGTTCCCCGGTTGGATCTTTCAGGGTCTTTCCTACTTTACCTGGATCTGCTGGGTCGCGCCTCAGAACGAGATTGTCAACAAGGTCTTTGGCGGTCTCTCGGGCTACGGTCTCATGCCCATTTCGTTCGACTGGACCGTTATTTCTGGCTATTTGACCTCGCCCCTGATCCCGCCCTTCCACGCCATCGCCAACGTCATCGCGGGCATCCTCATCTTCTTCGTCGCCATCTCCTCGGGCATCCACTTCTCTGGCACGTGGTACTCCAACTACTTCCCCGTCCAGAGCTCCGAGTCCTTCGACAACACCGGCGCCGTGTACAACGTCTCGCGCATTCTCGATGCCAACCTGCAGTTCGACGAGGCCGCCTACAACGCCTACTCCCCGCTGTACCTGCCCACGCAGTTCGCCCTCGCCTACGCCCTCTCCTTCGCCGCTGTGGCGGCCGTCGTCGTTCACGTTGCTCTTTACCACGGCAGTGAGATCTGGGGCCAGTTCAAGCTGGCCCGTCACCAGGAGGACGACGTGCACATGCGTTTGATGAAGAAGTACCGGGACGCTGAGGACTGGTGGTACCTGGGTAAGATGTGAACCTTCGACAACTGCTCAACTCTCGCTGACATGCGTACAGCGCTTTTCGTGGTCATGGTCAGCATGTCATTTGGCGTGGTTGCCGGCTGGCCTACGGGCTTCCCCGCCTGGGCCTATGTCGTCTGCATCCTGATTCCCGTCGTCTGGCTGATCCCCATCGGCATCGTCCAAGCCATCACCAACATTCAACTCGGCTTGAACGTCCTCACTGAGTTCATCATCGGCTACATGGTGCCCGGGCGCCCCCTCGCCATGATGATGTTCAAGAACTACGGCTACATCTGCATGTCGCAGGCCCTCTACTTCGCCCAGGACCTGAAGCTCGGCCACTACATGAAGGTCCCTCCCCGCACCATGTTCGCCTCCCAGCTCGTGGCCTCGCTCTGGTCCGCCATCGTCCAGATCGCCGTCATGAACTGGGCCCTCGGCGCCATCCCCGACGTCTGCCAGCCGGACCAGCCCAGCAACTACACCTGCCCCGGCGGCCGCGTCTTCTTCACGGCCTCCATCATCTGGGGCGCCATCGGCCCCGCGCGCATCTTCTCCGGCAACGCGCTGTACTCCTCCCTCCAGTGGTTCTGGCTCGTCGGCGCCGTCACGCCCGTCATCACCTGGTTCCTCGCGCGCAAGTGGCCCAAGAGCATCTGGCGCTACGTCAACACGCCCCTCCTGTACGGCGGCTCCGGGTGGCTGCCCCCCGCCAGCGTGTACATCTACCTCTGCTGGGGCCTCGTCGGCACGGTGTTCAACTTCTTCATCAAGCGCCGGTACACGGGGTGGTGGCTGCAGTACAACTACATCACCTCGGCCGCGCTCGACTGCGGGCTCATCGTGGCGACGCTCATCATCTTCTTCACGCTGTACCTCACGTCCGCGCGGCCGCCGCAGTGGTGGGGCAACGTCGACGTGTTCGAGACGATGGACTGGAAGGGCACCGCCATCAAGACGCACGTCGCGCCGGGGGAGACCATCGGGCCCAGCACGTGGCCGTGAACGAGTCATAGTATATGTTGAGAACGATGTCGAGAACGAGAAACCGCTTTATTTAATGATTATTTGCTGGGTTAGGAGTATGGTGGCTTTCCATGTTTGCGCTTGTGTATCACGGCCTTCTAGGCTTTGTTAGTTACTGTTTGGCTTGGGTGGAGTCTTTTGGACATTCTTTTGGATCAGATACGAGGAGTGCCTGTAGGTTTGATGATACCTCGGTGCGATATTACCTAAATTTCTAGTATGAATCAACGAGATTGACGATATGTCTCTTGAGCTGGGAAGTGCGATCGATGGCTGGACCTCCACTCTGGGAACTTGGATCAACGCGGTAGGTAGCCATTGGGTCGTACTTGCTCGGATCCGTGGATATCGAACCTGGCCACGTCCTCGACCGTGCCTGCCATGGGCGGGTTGCCGCAACCCTGGGAAGAAGGCGCCTGCCTCAAGATGGCGCCTTCCCTGACGAGTTGACCAGGTACTCAAGTCCTCCGGCTGACCTTCCCTTTCTTTTGTCTTCTACTTCGACGTGGCACCTCTTCCTGCACCCAGAGCCAGATCAACCTCAACCTTGCCACCCCTCCAACCCTACACTACCACCATTCTCGCCACGTTATTTCTTTGGACATCCATACTCGGAACGTCAAAAAGCACTCTTGGTCTAATACGACGGGTTTTCTTGGGCATTCATCTATCCCGCATTACGTATTGATATTCTTTTTTCGCTCGGAACGACCTTGCCGCGCTGCATCCACTGTTCTGCATCTCCGCTTTACGACACAACAGAACCCTCTTTCTTAGGAACTCCTAGTTCCGTGGAACTCGATCCTCGTCTGGCCTTCTGTCAGCAAAGCCGGAAGTATCATACTGAGGGAAGCTTCTGCGAATAGCTCTACTCTTTTCAGCGACTCGGCCTACGGTTCGGACGGGCGAGAGGTAGAGCGGGACGAGCTTGGCCTTTCGGGCTATCAGGAGTCATCGAAAAGATGGCGTATCCGGGAATTATGGGACATCCGCCCGGATTTCCTCCAGGAGCCGATGCGGTTATGATCCCTGATCCTCCCCCTCCTCCTGCTCACAACCCGTTCCCGCCGCGACCAAAAACGGCCGAAGAAATTGAAATGGATACACGAAGGCAGAACGAGTACAATAGGCGGTTCAAGCGGAGATGGGAGGAACGCAAAGAGAGAAGCAGGCGTAGACGCGCAGCATATGGCCGCTACTTCCAATCCATTTTCCGACGCAGCCAGAAGCCTGCCGAGTCCCCAACTCCAAAGGGTTCCAGTTCCAAAGAAGAGGAAATCGCCACCACACCGACACAGGAAGTGGACGAAACCCCCGTCGTTGTTGGAAATGAAGCTCGAAAATGAGCTGAGGGCTTGGAGGACACGCAAACCTTTCGTCACTGGCCCTCAAACCCTACGTACGGTGCGCGGAACGACGCATTTTCCTAGCCGAGAACTTTAGACCAGGGTTTGGACAGTGGTCGGAAGGGCATCAACAGGTCAATGCCACGCTCTCGGGGATGGAGTCCGGGTTCCCGACACATGGTTGTTGTGAGGAGTTAATCCTCTTTTGGTTGGTTTTGCGGCTCACGAAGGCTACTCAATACTCTTTAGGTGGTAGAGCATTCTCAGGTGTTGGGCATCTCATCGTCTCCTAATACAAACGTCTCAGTTCTCCTATTCTCGTTTGAAATGCGTTGTTCGGATTCCGTTCAAGCCCCGTAGTCCAGAGCCTTGTTCGCCGCCCAGGAATGTGCGTGAGAGGCTGAAAGCCGCCTTGGTCGATTCCACCCACAAGACATGGCATTTTGGCTTTGGGGTACCTGGCCTCGCCACATACGACGCCAAGGGAGCAGCTCTCCTGGGATCTCGATCAGGGCATAGAAGAACGACCCGTCAGGGTGCGCAGACTGGCATATTGCTCAAGCTGGGCCGCTGATTGTAATCTCGAAAATAGATGGGGCAAGATTCCGATGGCTCCCTGGAGAGTACCAGACATCTCGGAGACGGGGCCGGGACCAGTAGAAGCTCACATTAATACAGATAGATGCCGGGACTTTTCATGCAATATTACATGTCATTTTTGCCAGATCCTCTGGCCAGGTGCCCCGAAGGCCTAGAAGCTTTCTGCCTCGCCGAACACTCGGGACAAGGGCGTGCTGAGATGAAAGGATCCGAGATCAGGTCCAGGCCTCGCACTCGCTGGTCTGGACCTGCACAGCTCGGGATGAGATTTGGCATGATTCTAAGAGATGGGGAAATTTTTGGCGCGACCATTGTTCTGGGTCACATACCTCGGAAGGGGACAATGGGAGGGGGAAGGGGAGGGGGTTTAAGATGAACGAGATGAATCACTGACAGATTTGGACGAGGGGGATGGAGTAAGAGGTGATTTGAAAGGTAGGTGGTCTCCCTTGCCCAACAAAATGATTGATAATTCGGCGACAAAATGCTCGTTTGGTAAGATGGGTATGTCTTACACCCGGGGAATGGGGTCGCGCAGAGACATGGTAATGTCCACGCTCGGGAGATTGTGACTGAGAAAAAGCAAAACATTTTTTTTTTTTGTATGGGCGTCAGTCAAGCCGTGTATGTCATCCCTTCTTTTGACAAAACTGCCACCAGAGGAAGGGGAAAACCGACACACCTACGGGCAGTCAGTTTTGCGTGGTTGTCCTCCTTGCCCTTTAAACGCACCCCCTTGGAACACCAGTTGAGTCAAGCCGAGCAAACAATTAAGTGAGAAGAGACATTTTCGCAATCTTGGGCTCTTTTGGCGGGATGATGAGGGAGGGAAAACAAGCAGCAAAGCTTGCTGGATCTGGTGCGACTTGGTGTGGTATAAAGCGAGGCAAGCCAGCACACACTCAAGCACGCTGTTAGTTCCTCCGTGACTATTTCTCATCCAGCAGACAACCTCGGGAAGGGAATCAACTACATAAACATCCACCCTTTTACATACACGCGCAATCAGAATCATTCACTTATACCTGCGTCAACCGGACTCACACGGTCTCTCTCGCTCACTCATTCACACTCTCTTCGCTCGCTCGCTCGCTCGCTTGCTTGAACACAGATAAACCGCAGTCAGAAGAGCTAGATCATGTCATTTACAAGAGAAGACGGAAAACCCACTACCACTCTGAACTGCGGATTGTTGCTACATTCTTTCCCTCCTGCGACCTGAGCCTACGAACAGAGACTAGAATCATCAAAACACCACACATACGCTGCAAAATCCCACCCCGAGAACGAGAACATCTGCTCGAGACGACAGACAGAATCTCGAGAACACACCTCCGGACTGCGACTGACGACCACGCGAACGCGTTCAAGGAATCCTTTCTTTGACAACGAGAAGCACCTGTAAAGATGGGACGGAGCGGCTACGACACAACGCTACTCCCGAAAGAGGTCAAGGACAAGATCAAGCAGGCGAGGGGCCTGGATCCGATGGGTTTGCAGGTCGCTGCTGCTGCGGCGGGCCAGACCAACCCGGCCGGGAACGGTGGGGCTACCGCGAGCTTGGGATCGGCATCGGGCTCGGTTTCGGCTCCGGGACGACGGGGAACCGGGCCTGCTCCGACGAAGTGAAGACTCAGATTTAGTCACTTCAGAAGCCTGGCAGCGAGCGTGGAGGTACCCGAGAACAAGGGTAGCCGATTTGGAATGGAGCGTCGCTGACGAGGAGCACTTGGTGAGTCCTTGCCTTCTGAAAAAGGCGATTTGGGAGGTTGCTGACTTTTTGGTAGCTTGTTCCGGGCATGGGCAACCAAGGGAGCAATGAACATCCCACCGGCTACGTCGCCTGTCGAACGCGGCTCCGCAGTTCGAGTATGGACAGCCCAGCAAGGCGGGAGCAGAGGTGTTCACGACATGGGATGAACGCAGGTGGAGCCAACTGGAAGGCGGACGGCTCGCCCAGTAATAGTAACATTGGGAAGAGACCACGATGAGAGTGGTGCCAGAGGCATTTGGATAGATAGCTACCGATCTGAGAAAAGCACCAAACTTTTCGGTGGAATATACAGCATCGTCTAAGTCTATGTACAGTCCCTTTAAATGTGACCAAGATCCTGGGAACTCTGCAAAAAAGGAGAAAAAGATCGCTCGTTCAAAATTGGGTATCGCACTGGTGAAGAGAAGAAAAAGCATCGCGGGTCGTACATCGTCCTAGATATCATCCATCATTCGCCCAGCTGCTCAGGCGTACTGCGGAGGATGCTGAGCGGGCGCCGTATTCGACGGCGGCGTGGGCATGTAGTAATCCGCCGCCGCGCCGGTCTGCGGCGCAGGAGCCGGGGCTGGGGCTGGGGGATTCGGGGTTTGAGGGCGGTAGGCGGGCGGGTTGCCGGGGTCGTACTTGGTTTCATTCCCGGCACCGGCGCCGCCGTACCACGAGTCGTGGTTGCCGGCGCCCTCCTTGCCGTGGCCCTCCTCGATCTTGGCGTAGGTGCCGCTGTCGCCCGCGCGGCGGGCGGCGATCTTCTTGTAGATGAAGACGGGGAGCCAGAGGCCGGTGGAAACGAGAAGGGCGTTGCCCAAGGCGTGGCCCAGGCGGAACTTTTTGCCTTCTCTCTTGCGTTGCCATTCTAATCGCGTGCTGTTAGCCAGGTTCTTATTTCCGCGATCGACAACCAGAGGGCAATGGGGAGACGTACCTTGCTTCACGTAATACGTGAGCGCGATGAGGAAGATGACGAACCAGATGATGAGGACGATGATGAGGACGCGGGCCCAGACGGGAAGGGTGTTGAAGCCGCCTCCGCCGCCGCCTCCAGCTCCACCGCCTCCGACTCCGCCGACGCGGCTGCCGCCCTTGTACTTCTTGCTGGACTTGGACTTGGACTTGGAGGACTTGGAAGACTTGCCGCCGCCGCCTTTGCGAGGTTCGAGGATGAAGTCCATGCCCTTGTTGTGGATGATGATGAAAGTTGTAGAAGGATGCGCTCTTTTGGTATTAGGGTCGAATCAGGCTGGATTGGGTCGTGTTGCACGAGTGATCGTGGGGTTGTGTTGTTGATTGTTTGCGCGGGGGCTGAGACCCGGGGGGATGCCAAGGTCTTAAATACAGCAAGAGCTAGCCATAGCAAGTGCCGGTCTGACGGACTGAAAGGAGGTACTTTCGGGGGAAAAGGTGAGATTGATCGAGGATGCGCAAATGCGGTCTGACTGAATGTGCAGATCAGCCCTGGTCTTGGCGGACCTTTCGGAGGTCGCGCGGTGCCTTGCGGCAGCTTGACCTCATGGTCTCACCCCCGGCCTCCCAACCATCTCGGACATCAGCCCCCCTGAACAGAATGAAATGTTGTGCTAGAGAGGAGCTAGACAGGCGCGAGGAAACAAGCTCATGAGCTGTCGAGTTGTCGGTGGAGCGTTGATGTCGAAGGATGTGCTGGATGGAGCGAATATTGGTGGAGGATGACGGATCGTCTTGGCAGCGACCGTTCATTCGCCCAGTTGCGGGAGGGGTACCCTATCACGGCCTGGGGATTGTTAGAAAAGAAGGGCCACAGCATCGACCTGTCAGATTGCGCCTGGATTGGCAAGTGGAAGTCGAAGAACCCCAAGTCCCGTCCGTACCTGCTGCCTCTGGGGATTCGGGGCAGTGTTTAGCTTCTCTACAGGGGCCCCAACCCACCGATGTTGCTGAAGGGCCAATAGCCAACCGAGCCCTAGGAGGGAACCTGAGGGCCGCGAGGCAAACAGGTGCCCCAAGGCCCTGTAAACTGTCCGCCTAGAAGTTTAAATCTGCCCCGAACCACGCGAGGAACCACCCCCACTAGCGGTGCTGCGCTCCGCTGCCAGGGACCAGGTGCGCTGTGTTGTTTCTCGGCGTTGAAGATGCCTACCATCTTGGGGCAATCTGGATCATCTTTTCCCATGGTAATGATTCCACTTCTAGGTAGCTACTTTTTCAATTTTCTTTCCTCCTCTTCCAACTGCCATTGGACCCTTGGCTATCGACTGAGAAGAATACAACGGACGACCATGAAGAAACAGGACGCAACAAGACTTTGGCCGGGCGACGCCGCAGACGCTGATCGCCGACTTTTTCGTCCTTCCGTCTCTCGCGCGACCGCGACGATCCGATGAACCTCATTCTTCCGATTCGGGAACCCTGCATCCCGGAGTTTTTGCCTCTCGCCTCTTTGCTAACCGTTCGGGACCAGACGACGGGGATGATCGCGACCATCACTGCGGCACAAGCGCTGCGCGATGCCGTCATCCCATTGTTCGACGGACCCTTCCAACCTTCTTTTCTTTCTCCCGAGAGGCTCCAAGCTTCTCTCGCTTGATAGCGTTGCGCCCGACTCTTTAGACAGTCCTCGTCTATCCCGGTCGTGATGCGACCAAAGTTTGGACCCTGCATTGACGTCGTTCCTGGCTACCGCACCCGCGCCGCCATACAGCAGAAGAAGCCTTGCGGCCCCCCTCTTCTTATCCTGCCCCAGACCCTGGAAGAGGCGGGTTGGAAATTGCAGGTTTTGCTTGCCCTCTCGAGCCAATTTCGACTTCACTTCGGTCATCCGCGGAGGGCGGTGCGTTGGGCCAGTTGGCTTTGGAGTGTCCACCTTGCGAATGAGCCTCATCTTGTTATCGATCTTGGCTGGGCTGACGTCGGTATCAGGAGTTGCAGTTCTACCTACATT
>WIGN01000624.1:0-13903 GCA_014235955.1 Colletotrichum sojae
TGCAAGTACTGTTTACAGCGTCAAGCCTCAGCTTCTGTTAACATACCCTCACTGTCAGAAGGCTGGCCGTAACAGTAGGGGTGTCCCTTGTTGCCTTAGGCACGAAGCGGATCGGCTCCATGAAGCGCCGCCGCTCTAGGCCCTTGACAGACCGAAATTTGTACCATTGCGCCATATACAAAAGAGAGGTTCCCCTCATGCATTTAGGCATTGTTGGTATACATATATTTCTGTCAGCCCTTCAATCTGACACGCCCCCTCAGGGAAGGACTTCTAGGATGGACTTTCCTGCTTCATAGATGCCCTTCCTTTGGCATTTTGCCTCAAGTACCTTAGTGTTACAGTGTCCTTGCTTTCCTTTCCAATAGGGAAGATCACGAGCTTCCTCCGTCGCTTGGGCTTCAATCGCCCATATATCGTCCTTTGCCATTTTGGCAACCCACGCGGCCTCGTCTTCTGCGAGGTCTCGTTCTCTGTTGCGCTGGAGAAGAGTTCTGTTACGACCCGTTGGACCTGACCCCGCCCGAGCCGGCGGCTACCGCAGGACCTATGTAACCCAGTGACACAGGTGTAACCAGGAGACCTCGGAACGGAAGAACTAGGGACAAGTCACGTGATCACGGGAATAGTCCGGACAATGGAAGTAAAAGAATGGATATGTTGGATATGTTAGATATCCATCCGATCCTTGGATATGTTGGATATACGAGATATCCAGCATAGCCAGGACAAAGGAACTGTCCCAGACTTGTATATAGATGGGACTCGAGCACCCTCGAGTCCTACCTTCCATAGTTCTTCAGCTATCAAAATGTTAAGCCTCAGCTTCTGTTAACATACCCTCACTGTCAGAAGGCTGGCCGTAACAAAGTGGTAACAGTGGTTTGCTTGTTGGCCCTCCAGGCGATCATGCCTCCGAATAGCTTCATTGCTAGAGCTTGAGAGCTCTTCCGATCCAGGGAGTTATCAGCGAAGCTTGCGTCTGAGGCGACCACCAAGGTATCGTCGGCACTTCCAGGTTCTGCGCCATATTCGAGGCAGAGAAATCGGGTAGAGTAGAGGTATCGGAGAGTTCGATCGGCAGCACGCTGGTGCTTTGGTCCTGGGTTCTGATTGAAGCGTGCCAATCGACTGGCCGCAAATGCCACATCTGGGCGAGTCATCACCGCCGCGTACAAGATCGTCCCGACCTTCTTCTGGTATTGGCTGACCTCCCATCCGCTAGCTTCTCCATCATACGGGAGAAGTTCTTCGTGAGTCATGGGGGTGTAGGCGCGTTCCTCAAGCCCTTCTTCTGTTACATTAGCAGTAGGAGGAAGCAGTTTCCTCACCTTCTCTGCATATACTGATTGGGAGAGCCACAAACGCCGAGTGGCTCGGTCTCGAATGACTTCGATTCCTAGGAACCATTGTAGGGCGTTGCCTCCTTCGAGATGATATCGTTTCTGTAGCTCAGTGATTGCTTCTTTTGCAGTTCGCTCGTGAGCTTGAGGGAAGGCAAGTACACAGTCGTCAACGTAGAAGAAGAAAGTGACTTCTCCTTTCTGCCAACAACAGTTCTCTCCAGTCACGCGTGCGAATCCTAGACCGACAAGACCCTTCTCCAAATGGCGTTGCCATAGGAGCGGAGACCTTCTCAACCCATAAAGCGCCTTTCTTAGACGCAGGACTCGTCCGGGCACGCGATAGCCTGGTGGGAGATCCATGAAGACAGTCTCGTCAAGCTCTGCGTGTACAAACGCGTTCACAGCATCGTATTGTAGTAACTCCAAGTCGAACCGCGCAGCGATAGCCATTAGGATTCGGAATGACATACCTGCGAGCGTAGCTGCGTACGTCTCTCGTGTGTCCTTGGGTTGCTGGTCTCCCCGGATAACGAGGCGTGCCTTGAACTTCGTGAGTCTGCCATGCTTGTCTAACTTATAAGTGTAGACCCAGTGGCAGCCCAGAATCCGGTGCCCTCGTGCTGTTCTCCGGGCGACCTCCTCCCACGATCTAGACTTCTTGTGTCCATCGAGGTGACTGATTTCGGCTTCTAGGAATTGCTTTCCATAGCGGTGATTTGCTAATTGGTCATGGGATGTGGGCAAAGGAGGAAGATCCCTCCAGTGTGGGTGTTTAATTACGGCTACCACGCCCGGCGGAGGTTCGTAATCCTCTCTGCAACTGACGGCGGAGCTGACCACACGGGATTCTCCTTGCTGGCCTGTAACTCGGCCCCCAGAGGCGCCTTTATGGTCTTTTGCTTCCACGCCCGGCGGAGGTTCGTAATCCTCTCTGCAACTGACGGCGGAGCTTACCTCTGGAACCCTCTCGGAGGCGCTTGGTTGGCCAGACCTCGCGTATACCCCTCGAGGGCCATCCATTTCCCGTTGTGCCTTCTTTGGGTTCACTTTGTGGATCGTCGTGCCGGCTAGAAATGCGGCCTTGTATGACGTCCTTGGCGTTGTTCGCCGCTGAGTCTCGTTTTCAGCGGATCTTTGTTGCTCTCGCTCGTCTCCTCGCCCCCTCACGTCGAGCTCAGCTAGAGCCGCCATAAAGGAGGTTGGAGGTGTTTTTGGAGGTGTTGGGAAGGGAGCGAATCGCGCCTCAGTATATTGCCCTTCCGACGGCTTTGACGCGTCCGCCATCACCGTCGGGTGCTCGAGCGCTTCTTGTGCTACTTCCAAAGCGGGCTCACTGGGCTCGGCGTGCTCCACGACCTCTTCTGCTTCTTCGTCAGCGTCTTGATAATAGTTTCTTGAGTAGTTTGATTGTAGGATAAGTTGCTCAATGCGTTCTTGGATCGCAGTGAGGTCCATGTGGTTGATTTCTTCCACCAGTCCCTTAATGTTGCCGTTAAAGTGTCTCTTCTCGTTGAATACCACGTCTCGAGTGGTGAAGACTTCGCTGCGGAGTGGATTCCACACTCGGAAGGAATTACTTGAAGTGTAGCCCACTAGGAATCCAATCCACGCTCGCGGAGCAAGTTTCTGTTTTCTGTTTCTCTTCAGTTGAGCGTCAGCTGTCATGGCGAAAGCTTTGCAACCGTAGGATCGCAAGTGTGAGAGATCAGGCCGGGCATAGAATCCGTTCTCCTCATGCCAGAAGTGTTTGTGGAACAGCTCGTAAGGCGACTTCCATCCGTTGATTGCTGATGGGGTTCGGTTGTAAAGATAGGTTGCTGCTTTTGTTGTCTCGGGCCATAGCACATCAGGGAGCTTTGCTCCTAATGCCATAGATCTTGAGCGTTCCTTGATCACTGCAGCGATCCGTTCTGCTCCGCCGTTCTGTGCTTGTGTGTTGGGTGCCGACGTCTCGATGGAGATTCCTCGTGCTGAGAGGGCTTGAGTCACTTGTATGTGCCTCTCCAGCTCGCCATCTGTTTCGATCACCTTGACGGTGATTCCGTACTGTACCTTAAGGAGTTCAAGGAAGTCGCTCAGTACGGTTAGTAGTATATCTGATGTTCGCCTTGTAAGGTAGAAGTCCCACGCGAATCCGCTTGCTCTGTCAGCAACAATCATGGCCGAGGTATAGCCCTCGTATCCTTCCTCGTAGTCGTGGAAGTCGAGGGCCAGTCGGTCTCCTGGTTTCGCACGTCTTAGGGACTCCCTTGGGGCTCTGCGGACCATGCGGTGGGCTTTGCCTTGCCCACATGCGTCGCAGTCAGTTGTGACTATCCGCTCGCCCCCTGAGGCGAGTCTGACACCTCGAGCGGCGCTGACCAGATGGCGGAGCGCGTCTGGACCGGCATGTCCCAGTCTTCGGTGCCATGTGGCTGTGCTCCCCTGAATAGGTTTCCGGCGCGTAATTGTGGTGTACCTGTGCTTCCTTGGCGGCGTCAAGTCGGTTCTTGGGGCCGTCCGTCTGGCTGGAGCCGCTGCTAGGCATGCTTCTACCTTGCGGTAGTCAAGGACTTGTTGGTTGGCTACCTCCGTGAGGTCGCATAGGAAGGATCCGTCTGAGCGTCTCATGCAGTTGTTACGTGGGCTCATATCCCACCACAGTCCTCTCCTGCGGAGTCGAGTGAGAGAGACGAGGTTGCTTGCAAATCCAGGGCAGAGGGCTACATCAAATAGCCGTAACCTTGTTATTGTTCTGTTGCGGCCCCTGACTCTGATGTCCACAGTTCCGTATGCTTCAATAGCAACTTGTTGAGTTCCTGCCCAAAGGTAGTCTCCTACTGGGGCTCCTGTGAGTGTTGTGAACCAAGATGGGTTGTTGAAGACGTGTATAGTAGATCCGGAATCGAGGATAGCCGAGTTGCACAACTCGTACGTGTCTGGGGTTGTGTGAAAGGTTGCCCTTGTCTCTCCTCTGAGACGACCGTATAGTCAGTTATTGGTATTCTCGGACTCTTTTACCTTCCTGATTCGTTGCTCAAGGCCCTTATCAAGCTTGAGTCTAGCTTCAAAGCTCTTCGCGAGGGATTCTTCTGGGAACCACCAATCTGGGCGAGTATGTTCAAAGGCTAGCCAGCACTGCGCCAGAGGGTGCTTCTTGAAGCAGGCTGGGCACTCTGAGCTCCCTTCTCCTTCGTCATCTTCGTCACGCTTCCTTGACGGGTTGCGTCTAGTTGGGTAAGACTGTTGCTGAGTGGTTGCGCGTCCTCTTCCGCGGCCCCTCGCTCTCCCACTTCGGCCTCGGCCTCTGGTGTTTAATTGAGGGGGTGGAGAGGATCTCTCCACTTCTTCATCGTTTGATTCCCGTGGTCCCGGAGTGTCTTTCCGCTGCGAAGGTGTTGTAGTTGTTGGTCCAAAGGCTCCTCGACCAATTTGTTTCCGTGGGTTGCTGAATGTGGTATCTCGGAGGAATTCTCTAGCGTCTGAAAGAACTTCTCCTGGTGAGAGATTATCGCTCCTTGCTAACTTCTTCGTGGTGGCTTGGTATGAGAAGACCCAGGTGTCGGCGTAGCTGTGGCTGAGTGCCTTGATGAACTCAGGGAACCACAGACTCGAGAGCTCTACTCCAGGGACTCCACTGGCCTCTGCCTCGTGGAAGGCTTGTTCCCACTTCGTGAGCCAGTCCTCCACATCCTTCTTTGTCCCTAGACGCTTTCGCTCGGGTGCCAGAAGGACTCTCTTGTACGCCTCATTTGCGATAGCCCTGCGTTCCTGGGGGTCACATCCCACTCGTGTATTGAGCTCATAGATCCATTGATCCATCTTCTTATCTGCAGTACAGCAGTGTCGAAGTAGGTCTGCGTCAACTGTGTCGCGGATCCAGTCTTCTAGCGAGCGGGCTCCCTTCATAAGGGACTCGTACTCCTTCAGTTGTTCCATGTATTCCGTTCGGCGCTCTTTATACAAGGCGAGGTTCGCTGCCGAGAGGTCCTCAAGGCCTTCCGCCCTTAGGTCATCGTCGGCGTCTGCCCTGAGGAGCTCGGCCTTTCCGGTCTTCGGGTGGTCGCTTATCTCTGGGCGTATGGGCCGCCTTGTGCGTCGTTCGTACCGCGTGGTGGCTCTCGGGCGCTTCTCGAAGCGGTCGGGATCAAGGTATTCCCACAGCTCGTAGGACTGCGCTTTGGATTGTAGCTGGTCGATCCAGAGGACCCAATCGTGGGTCGTCTTCAGCTGAATCTTCGCGGTAGGGGTGGCTATATCGATTATGGGCTTATGGATCGATTCGCATTAGGGTTCTTATGCGCTGGATGGCGATTGGACGTTCCACAGCGCGGAATCAGACTGTTAATTGTCGAATTGGGGGTCTAATTGTGTGTATTGTTGTTGTATCTCCTATGTAGCTAATTCCGGTCATGGAGATCCCCGGTACTAGGGGTAGGGGTGTCCCTTGTTGCCTTAGGCACGAAGCGGATCGGCTCCATGAAGCGCCGCCGCTCTAGGCCCTTCAATCTGACAGTTATCAATCAATCCCAGGGTAGGTTAACTGACTGATTGGATCTTTTTACACAGGCTGAATTGACTGTTTGAAATTGATAACTGGCAATTATAATTGAATTGACGGCAGCGCTGCATCCAGTAGACCTCCGGGTCCCCGTTCGATGGGGGGCCGGGGTCCGACTTCGGGCCGGCTATCGGCCACTTCTCGAGGACCCTTCTGTTCCGTTGACAGTAGACCGGGTGGGACCTAGACGAGGCCCGGCCGCAGCGGCATTGGTAGTCACCCTGGTGCCCAAACCGGTCATGGTAGGCCTTGAAATCTCCGTGCCCAGACCGGGCTGCTAGTAAGTGGTGCAGGAGGCGCCTGGGGAGATTTAGCTCTGCAGAGGGTCCGAGCCGGGGATTTGATGGCTTTGACGGCAGCGCTGTGCTCTTCTCACTGCTATCATCGAATTTGCCGGCCGAGGAGAAACCAGAAGAGCGGCTGTCTGACGAGGCGAACGTCTTCCTTGCCGCTTTCACGCGAACAACGGCGACAGTGCCCAGCCTCTGTACGTGCCAACCCGTACAGAACTCGGATATCGTGGAAAAGATGAGAGCTGAGCTGTTGGCGGTGGCGAGGAACCCGGAAGCGCTGCCTGCCAGACTCGCTCCCGAACAGCTGCCGTATCTGACCACTGTCAATGAGGAGACGCTCCAACTGACGTATGGGCTCTCGTCGAGGTTGCTCAGGATGGCTCCCGACGACGATGTGCTGTATCAGTCCTGCGACGACACAAGCAGCGAGCGTCAGACACGTGATCCCCCGAGAGTATGCCATAGGCATGTCGGAATACGTGGTCCACACGGATGAACGTCTGTTTCCGGAACCAGCCAAGTTCGCCCCTGAACGATGGCTTCTCGGAAACGGGACAAAAGAGAGGCATCTTAAGCGGTGTCTCCTCACTTTTCGAGGAGCAGCTGACAATGTCTCGGTATGCGGTACTTGCCATCCTGTCTGTCGGTACCCCGTCCAAGCACCCAGCTGATCGCACGGCTTTCGACAGGCCAGCATGCGAACTGTATATCGCTGTCGGTGGCAACCTCGCAGTGGCCTATCCTCGCAGTGGCAACCTCAGTGCTGATCCCGAGAGCTCCGGACAACATGAGGTTGTTCGATACAACAGGTGTCGACGTCGTCTATGACTTCGATCCTGCCCTGGGAATGCCCAAGAGGGGGACGGTAAGGGGATTCGGGTCAACATAAGCTAACGAGCTATGTGTGGAGTAGCTACGGACAGAGCGTCCCAGACCAACTGCCAATAAGCAATTTCCACAAGGCACAACATGCAACACAGGCCTCACCTTTCGTCTTGGACTTTTCTTCCCCTCGTCCTCCGCATGCCCTGGAAGCTCCCCAAAAGCCCCCGGGACTGTGTCCTGTTTAATTAAGGGTTGGAGCTTTGCCGGGAAATGGCCGCACTCCGTTCTCTTTGGAACACGAACGTACTGGGGGCCGGAGTTTTGCTAGGGACGGAAATGGCCGTACTCCCCTCCCCTAGGAACACCGGCGCCGAAGCGACACGAGAATAGACCCTGCCCTGCTCTACTGCCCGGGTCATTTCGCATTGTCATGTTTCAGACAAATTCGGGGACCATCGACGGGGATTGGATTTGGCTGGGATGGGCCTTCTATTGCCTCCGACAGCACGCATTCCTTGATTCGTAGCATCGATATCATTATCATTATCCATACATCCAGTAGCAGCACAATCCACTACCCGGACCACTGGTCCCGTGGCTCCTACACTCCCGAGGGCACGCCGGGGGAGTCACGGCGTCGTGCACCCTCATTATCGTCGTCCCGTTCCCTCTTGCGCTTCTGGCCCCGCGGCGACATGACCTGGACGAGGCGTGGCTCGAACGTCCCGAGCGGTTCGAACGGCAGGATGGTGGTGGAGATGGTGAGGTGGGTTCCCGGCGGGGGGGTGCTCTTGGGGCTCGCCAGCTTGTCGAGGAAGGCTCTCGTGACGTTGGCGGTGTGTATCTGCAGCTCGGGCCGGTCGATGTGATAGAGCAGAGCGTGTACCTGTGCGGCGTCGTCACGGGTCAGTACGTGCTGCGCGATGCTGGGGGGACAGACTTACGCGAAAGCTCGGTCGATCTGGCGGGGAGGAGGCCCGTTGTGCTTTGGCTAGTTGTGCTTGGGCTAGGGCGATGAGGACGGCGGCGACGTACGGGTCGTGGGTGGGCTCGGGCGGCGTCAGGTTGCCGAGGCGGATCTTCCGCAGAGACCGTATCGGCCCGCTGGGGAGCGACTTGGTGAGGGGACCCAGGAGCGACTTGCGCGCGGCCACGACATCCAGGTAGTAGAAGAACGCTGCCGATGGCGCTCCTGGGCCATCGGGGGCTGCGTAGAGTAGGCCGGGCACGCGCAGCGCGTGCTTCTCGTAACGGAAGACAAGCTTCTTCCTGTGGACACATGAGTTAGCTCGCGCGCTTGCTGGGAGGAATGGTAGCAGAGGTTGGGGCTCCGTACCTGTATCGTTGGTAGGCGAGACGGCCATTGCAGAGTAGGTTGCTTATGGCGTATTCCTTTGCAGGAAGCAGCCGGCTCCGCGCGAGCATTTTAGACCAGGCATAATGGGCGGGCGGCGACGGTGGTACTGAGTCGTCCTGGAACTGATGGGAGGGCGCTCTAGCGGCTGCGCTCTCGGGCGTCAGGGGAGGAGAGAGTTGTTGTTGGCTGGGTGGTGCCCCTGGGGACGTGGGTGTACTGGTCGTGTCGGTTGGCAGGGGAGCAGGGGGTGGCGATGGGTGGGATTGGGATTGTTTCTGTGAGGGTATCGCGATGTTTCTGGGTATCTCGTCGTCGTTGGTAGTGCTGGAGCTGGCTCCCTCGTGTTTGTTTGTATTTGTGTTGGTGTCGGTACTGGTGTTCACGGTGGTATTCTCGAAGGCGTTATCGGCAGTGCGTGGAGGCTCGGCATCGACAAAGGTGCAGCCAAGGAGCGCGAGCTGCCGGCCAGTCCAGTGCAGTGGGTGGACCAGCAGTCTTTCGTGTGCATTCTGTCGAAAAATCTGGTGTATTGAGAGTGCAGGCTGCGGTGTATCGACCGGGTGCACCGGTGGTGGTGGTAACACCATTCTCACATGCGTGTGATGTTGACGGTTGGATTTGTTTTGGTGTTTGGAAACAGCCTCGCGCGTGTTGGGCGCCCGTGGGCGACATGACGTAAGCATGGGGGAGAAGGAGATGCTGACTCAGCTAGCCATGGCCGCAACACGTACAGTGCAACGTCTCAGAGAGTAATTAAGAAACCGGTGCTGACTAAGTTTTTTCTCGTGATGGAGCAGCAACACGGCCAGCCCACAGTGTCCCGTTAGTCGTATGCGCGCTGCAAGGTGCGCTGAGGTGCACTGCAAGGTGCACTGCAAGATACACTGCAAGATGCACTGCAAGATACACTGCAAGGTGCACTGCAAGATACACTGCAAGATACACTGCAAGATGCACTGCAAGATGGGCTGCAAGAATTAAGTTAGTGGGTTAGTTACCTAACGTTCTATAATTTGACAGGTACCTACTGAAGCGATAGCACTAGGCTTGGTATACCAGCACTAGCTGCTAAAAGAGAAAAGAGGAGGCTAGATAGTCGAAGAATGTTTGCACTCCAGTGAAACTGCAACCTGGACTGCTAGCAGCAAGCCCAACTGCTGGACACAGTGGAGCACCTGGCATTATGGTGTCATGACAGTAGGACATCGTGGCAGCATGGCATCGTGGAGCAGGGCATCGTGGTGACGACCTCGGTAATGGAGACGGTCAGTAATGGGTGCAAGGGCAGGCAGGTGCAACGGTCTGACAATGGGATGGGACAGCGCGAGCAAACGAGCCACGGGCCAGAAAGGTCACATCTCATGCAACAGCCGGGCAAATACGATGGGTGGGCAAATGCACGACAACCAGAGCCAGAGGCAAAACCAAGTCCGTAAAACCACATGTCTCCTTATGCATTACCACCCAGCGCGAGTATCTGTCTATCCTGGTGGTCTCACCATCCACTCGTCACCCTCCTGATTCTGCATCACGAAAGTTTTGGCCACAACAGTAAGGGCGGCGATATTACCGATGGCTTTGTTGCGGTCGCCCTTGTCACGGAGGTCGAGCCAACGCGTGTGGTGTACATCGAGAGTTGGTATGTCGATGTCCGGGTTGTTTTCCTGCACTCGAGACTCCCACTTCTCCAGATATTCGCGGGTGATTCTAAACTCAAGGAAGCAGACAAAGTACCGGGCAGCGGTAATAACAAAAACCCTGCGGCCGCGCGCATGCCTGGTCAGCAGCTGCTCACGACGATGGTTAGGGGAGCGAACTTACGTGCGGTCGTCGCTGTGCCGATTGACCACAAGGCGCGACGCCAGGGCCTCGCCGACAATCTGTGCCACCCGGCGGTCGGGCAAGCGGCTGACACCGTTGTCGACGGGGCCCAGCTGCGACTTCGTCTCGAGTATGGCAATCCGTCCGCCGTCCACCTCCCCATGCGTGACTCGAAGGCCTCCATCATCAATAGAGGTATATTCAACTCCGTCGACTACTGTCGCCTTCAACGAGCGCTTCAAGTCATCGAAGTCGACGCGTACCTTACCTGCGCTATCGTTCGTATTATACAAGACGTGACGAATAAACGTACTGATAAGGTGGACGGTCAGGTCCTCTGTGAGGTGCGGGGAGCGGCGGGACTCGGATGATTCGATGTATGCGCTGTGGTCCGTTCGTTGGGACGATGGAAGCGGGCTGCTACTGGAGGAGGCGACTCGCATCCTGGTCGACAAGACCATGTTCGGATCGGGCCTTCGGGGCGCCGACCGCGGCGGCGGCCTGCATCCCGGTCTGTACGGGGACGGCAGTGAGGGCTCGGAGTTGTGGCCGGGGTCTAGGTCGGAGTCGAGGTCGGGACCGGGGGGTGAGGAGGGAATTTCGTGAAAAAATGATGCTTCGCTAAGCCCGGGGACACGCGAGGACGATGCGGTGGTCAAGCGATGCAGCGCCGCCCAGACCGGGCCAAGAGACGGGCCGTACTTGGTCACGAACCCATACTCGCTTGGGTCGTCCGATGTAGTTGGGCCATTGGCCAACTTGTCGAGCTCCTCTCTCTCGCGTTGAGACAAAACCGGCTTCTCGCTTGCCACCAGTGTAGGCAGGTCTTTGACGTCGGAGACTTTGACGCGGCACTGCTTAAGGTGGTCTTTGCCCCAGTCGCTAGTGGCAACGCTAAAAAGATGTTGGAGATTTACCTCCATGGCTTTGGGGAGCTAGCGGGCTGGGTTGACGAGGCAGCGCGTCGCGTGTTTTCCGAGGATTTCCCGAGTAAGTAGCTAACGCAGGTACCTATGGAGGTGTACAGCGTCAGGTACCTAAGCTGGGTACGCTGGTGCTGTTAGCTCGGTGGAGGCGTGTGGGGAGAGGTGGAGGTACTTGGAGGATGATGGAGATACCTAGTTGGGGAGTGGTGGAGGTATTTGACCCTGAGCGTCACGTGGGGCGCACGGACAGTCAACTCGTTCACTGCAGGCATTCCAAAGCTTAGCGCGGTACCACATGGTGATGAGCTTACCTAATCGCCTGGCCCCACAGTGTATTACGCTAACTTTTGGGCTGCCTGAAGGATCGCCAAATCAGCATCGGTTTCTTACAAATGAGAACTTGCAGCAGCCAATGATGTGAAACACTCATCTCTTTAAAAAGGATCTGTTCCACGTCCACTCCACTGCAGCGCCTGGCCCAAGGCATCCAGCTACTGCGACCTGTGACTGACCCAACCCAGGCCTGAGCAAGGTAAGGTGGGCGACTGGTTGAATCGCATCATGAAGCGTTCTGGAAGGTATCCAAAAAGACCGCGTCTACTCGCACCCAGTACAAAAGAGATCAGCTACGCCCCCGTTACATACAAGGCCGTCGAGGACGGAGGAGCCGCTGTCCTGGCCTGGTGGCAAGACGGCCAGGACACATTCGCCACCTGCCTCACCCAGGTCAACCACGATCGTCGGCATCACAGACCATTCACTGCCTGGGTCTCGCCCTGAAGCTCTTCGAGCGCCTGATTGCGGCGGGCGGACTGGGTTTCAGGAACCAAGAAGACCTGCCCTCCACCTCGCGGGACTTCACCAAGGTCAAGAGAACCGCCATGTCTCGCGTGTCCCCAACGAACACTATCATCGCTCCTTGCGTGTCACCTACGAACTACCTCCAAGCTCAGGCACCCTCCACGCGAGACTTCAATGGCGCCCAAGGCAACGAAGCCCAGAACCCTTTCACCGACGCCCAAGCGACCTCAGAAAACGCCAGAACTAAGCCGAAGCCCCAGCCCAAACCCAAGGCCGCACAGAAGAAGACACGCACCCGTAGGTGACATCGGAAAGACCGTCGAGCAGGAGGCCAACCCGGAAGTCGTCGGGAAAGGTCTTTCGCCAGGGCAGGACACCACCACCCAGAACGGCGAGAGAGAGCCTTTGCCTGGCTACGGGCACGAGGGGAAGCAAGACGACAACAACGAATGCTGTGACGACGAGGTTTGACTTTCATATCCATCAAGCCCGGGCAACAAGATCGAGTCGCCGAGGTCAACAACGTTTGAGCTGGAGCCCTCGATGCTGTAGACGCGCAGAAAACCGGGATGACAGTCTTTCCAGCGTCGACGTCGACCAGTCCAGCAGCCTTGAGCATGAGCACCAGTTAGATCAGCGGCTCGCGCAGTACCTCGACCCAAGCCGCGCGGCGGCCGTGAACGCGCGGTTATCCATGCCTCGACCGGGAAAGACACCATGACCAGTGACTCCATATGATGTCACAGTGCAGCAAAGCCGTCGCGTCCCCGGACGGATCGACCAAGGGGAACCTCTCAGAGTAGGGGATATCATCGTTAAACTTGGGGAACGTGACGTCGTAGAGGGCCTGCTTCCAACAACTGTGCACGCGGGCGTGTTGCTGCGGTGCCGCTGACTGCCAAGCGGCTGACCGGAATCGTATCCAGCGCCGGCTCAATCATAGCCGCGTAGTGTCTGGCGCATCACTAGAAATCGTTCCTGTGCACCAGCTTTGAAGAGCTGTGCGCCCAGCATCTTAGCTCAATACGACGTCGCCTTCTCCCTCGGCGACTAGAGGAGGTTTTGTGCTAGGAGGCCCCGTTCTGCACCCTGGGACCGCTCTCCACCGACCTAGCGCCGGCTTATGACCACACCACGTCGGGGATCATCGCGCAGCCCGGCACCGCGATGCCGTGCTTTGAGTCCCGGTCGAACGACTGATTCGCGCTGTCACTGGATCCGGACATCAAGCCTGCGCTGACTTCGGGCATGGCCGGGAAGTCCGCCGAGTTCGCCGAACACGGTATCCGGTTGTATCTGCCTCTTGCCCAGCAGTGGGTTGAGTTACCTACTGCTGGCGTCGCCCGCAGCGACGCTACCGCGGGCGCTGAGCACTACCGGAGCCCCCTCCGGCGGCGGCGTCGGCATGCAGACCGACATTCGCACCTGTACCCCACTAGGTGCTCACACGCTGTGCGCCGTGACAGCGGTGTCGGTATGGAACTCGTTGGGTGTCTAAGACGTCGCACCGATCGCCCGGCACAACGTCGCTAACGTGCTCTTTGACGAAATCACTCGAGACCACTCGAAGGTATTGTGGTACTTCGCAGGAGTAGCCTCGATCATGTCGGGCGCTGGTGGGACGACCTGGTTCCCGACGGGGAGATCTGGTGTATCAGGCATCGCAAGGTCGCCCGGTCCCGCAATACTGTCCCACTGTCCCACTAGCCCGGCATGGGCTGGCCCGGTCCAGCTGGTTCGGTAACGTGCGAGTCGCCATTCAGGGCGTGTTGCGCATCCACGGCATTGTTGCGGACCGGCGACAACTCTCCCTAGTACTGGATAGAAGTGCTGACGTTGTCGGGCACCAAACCGTCCTCTAGCGGTAGCGAGCTCACGTCAACAATGCTAACCTCGCCTTCGGCGGGCAGTGTCTGTGTGTTACGAGCAGGTCAGGGCAACCAACTGCACCACAAAGCAAAAGCTTCGGTAATGATGCGCACGCATCATTATCC
>WIGN01000625.1:0-13893 GCA_014235955.1 Colletotrichum sojae
TATCCTAAGTATGGGTTGTAAGTGGTCCCTGCGCGGGCCCCTGCCTCGAGGTCGAATTGAACTTCCAATCCGACAGACTTTTTGACTCCGTCGGCAGAATTTTCCCGGTCCGTTATTATACCACAGCCTGATTTCTTCTACAAAGCTGGCATTGATACACTCTGGGCTGTTGCCAGCAACGTAACACACCCTCTTCTCCCCTGGAGCTTCCAGTCGCACAGCTCAGCCCCCCCTTCCCCCAAACAGTCAATCGAAACAAGTGATTATTTGCTGCTCACTGTGGCAGGCACCACACTTCAGATGCCACGACGGGACGCCGTATTCAAAATCGACTCAATGTTTTTGTCTATGCGTACACGATTAAGCCGACGCACCTACAAAGTCTGCTGGAATGCGATTATTATTCGACACCGGATTTAGGCCATGCGTGTATGTTTTTCACGTTTTTTGATATATTGAGCTAGAAGTCTTCGAGTCGTCTTGCTATAAAATCCAATCTGTACTATAGGCTTGCTCTAGGTGCCTGCTCCTTCAGAGATGAAAGGTCTACAGGTGATGATGGCCACTTCGACTCAATATCCCTCCACATATCGTATGTCAACAGCCATCTTCCAACCCCGTGATACCTCCACGGGAAGGGATCTTCCCCAGTTTCCTGAGAAACGGGCAGCACGGGCGACTCTCCGCTCAACCACTGCTCGTCCATGTCACCAAAGTGCTTGAACTTGGCATCGCGCTCAACCTGCTCCTCCCCGTCGTGGAGGTGGTACATCCACTGGTTGTAGGTCCCCCGTCGCACGACCGCCTCCGTCCGCTCCCTCCTGCAGTCTTCGTAAATCTTCAGAGCCTGCTGCTTCGACGCAGGCGACATATCCGTGAGCCGAGCAAGACACAGACCGAGCACGCCGCCGTCCTCGAGGGCCATGCCCGCCCCGCTGGCCAGGTACGGCAGCGTCGCGTGGACCGCGTCGCCGAGCATCGTGAAGGCGCCAGACGGATGAGACCACGTCGGCTCGAGCCCCGGTCGGATGCACAGCCGCCACTTGAGCACCTCGTCGCACATCTTGAGCATCTTTCCGATCCGCGGGTCCCAGCCCTCGAAATGGCCGCGCATCTCCTCGATGTTACCCTGCAGCGTGTTGCCGCCGTCCACCGGCATGTCGTCCGGCACCAGCAGCACCATGTTGAACAGCCTCCCGCCCTTGAGCACGTAGTTGACGGCGTGCTTGTCCGGGCCGACCCAGTAGTTGACCTGCGGGTTCTCCACGAAGTGCCTCAGCTCGGGGTCCTTCAGCATATCGGCTGTGTTGAGGAGTAGCCGGTACGCCAGATCACCTGTGAGCTGCGGCGGGTCGGCCTTGTGGAGGAACTCCTCCCTAAGCTTGGAGTTGATCCCGTCGGCGCCGACGACGAGGTCCGCCGTCATTGTGCGGCCGTCAGCTAGGAAGACTGTTGAGGTGGTCTGGTCCGGCGACACAGTGAAGGTCTCGACCCTCGCGCTGGTGACGAGCTTTGCGCCAAGCTCTACAGCTCGTTCGAGAAGACAGCGGTGCAGGTCGGAACGATGGAAGTCCCAGAAGGGGAAGTCTCCAGCCGCTGCCGAGTACTTGTGGTAGTCCATGTCGCCGAGGAAGTTGCCCTTCCATCCGATGAAATTGCACTTCTGAGGCTTCGTGGCGTACTTTTCCAACTTCTCCTCCAGGCCCCAGGAGAACAGTACCCGGGCCGCGTTGGGGAGGACTTGGATGCCGGCACCGACCTCGCCGATGTTGGACGCGGATTCAAGGACGGTCACATCGTGGCCTGCAAGTAATGTCGAGATGGTAGCACCGAGACCACCCAGTCCCGCTCCAACTATGATGACCTGGAGATTGAGTTAGCGTATATCCTTCTTGATTTTGAGCACAGCTCCGTCATGGTAAGGCACTCGGGACTATCCCAAAGCACCTGGGTAGAAGCGTGGGCGAGCAACGAACTTACATGCAGTTTACTACTAGCATCCCGCTGTATCTTTTCTTGGACAAGGTAGCTTCTTGCCGACGACATTTTGAGATTAGACTGAGTGCCACTACCGGAGTGCTTGACGTGATGTTGAGACGGCTGCAACGATGACACTAATAATACGTGGATGGTTCAAAAGGCTCAATCAATGATGTTCTACCCGACTCGCAAGAATAAATATGGGCGAAAACTTCAACACGTCTTTTTTACTGATGTCACGTTGGCAGAGAACATCCGATATGTTTACCGACAGACAGACCCTCCTAGTATTGCCTACACCATTCAGGCAAAGAGTGGGAGTGATCGCATCATGCATCAGCCACCAGGCGCCTAGCTGTCCATCCATCTCAACAGCTCCCTTTGTTTCCCGGCTATCCTTTCCCAAGACCTCATTCAGCTTTCGTAACTAATTCATATCTCCGGCTACCTATCTAGAGACAATCCAGTGAGATAAGACGCGGCCGCCATTGAAGTCTATTACAGACGCAGGTTGCATTACCCCACTCTTATCTCTTGGGGAGTTGACGACGCTGGATCGCGGACAACCGGCCACTTATCAGGAGTGGCGAGAGTGGGGGAGGGGCAGTCGGGGATAACTCGTCGATGCATCGTGTAACCCGGTCCCTATCAACATCCCAGTCCACGATACGGGATGCAACCTCATGCAAGATAGCGTGACTTCTCCAAACCGAGAACCAAAATGCGGAGAAGTGGGACGAAGCTCGGTCTCCTATGTCCATCCCCATTCCCCCATCTATGAGTTATCGTCGCGAGAAAGGCGTCCGACTTGCAATTCTGAGAACCATCGGCTCGGGCTCAGCGTTCTCCCCAGTTTCGGAAGCCTAAGCAATCTCATTTCTCTCTGTTAGGGGTCATTTGGATTTCCTCCCGGGAGTGGAAGTGGACCAAGTGACCCAGCTAGGCCCTCACCAACAATGAACGACACTCAGACCGCGGCGCCTGGCAATGCCGGCCATCGTCACAACTCTGAGGGCTCTGAGGGATCGTACCTCGGTGAAGAGAAGACATTCACCTGCCCTCACCAGGGCTGCAACAAGCGCTTCACCCGGGCAGAGCATATGCAACGCCATGCTCTCAACCACCAGCCTGGCGGTTTGACTTGCGACATCTGTCGCGCCCACTTTAAGCGCCCTGACCTGTTGAGTATGTGTCCTGAGAGTCATAAGACAGTGTTCATCCAGTGCTAACCCGGGCAGAGCGGCATATGGACCGTCACCGCCAAAAGGATCTTGAAGCAGGCGGACCAGGTTGCGGCGTGTTAGATACGAGGAAACGGGCTTGGAAAGCCCCCGACGGCTCCGTGGTTGAGAAGCGGCCCTGTCCGAATCCTCCCGGCCGGGGCGGGGCCACCTCCGGACGAGCTCGACCGCAAGCAACTCAAGTGCCCTCGCCGGAACCAGAGATTACCGACGCCGAGCATAGTCTATCATCTCTCGATCACGGCGGAGAGCAGGACTTCGCTACCGGTAGCATATCGCCGGAGTATCACACGCGCTCCACGGTCGACTTCCGACCTGGCCATCCGAACACCAACCCCACATACTTGTTCGGTCGAGGGGAGGGTTTCAACGCCTCCGATACAGTTGGCAACTTTTCTGGGTTTCCTCCTTCGCTGAATCTGGGCGACTTTATCACGTCCGATAATAATCTCGACATCGACCTCAACCAGCCCGGCAGCTGGGGCGACCCGGCGTTTGGGAGCGAGAATCTGGATTACGACCAGATCTTCCAACCAGATACCGCGAGCTCCTTTAACATGCCCTACACGACCGCGCTTGACTACAACTGGCTTTTCAACATGCAAGACTCGTCAGTCCCGGCTACTAATACCAGAACTCAACCCGAACACATCAATAAGCACATACCCGACACCCACTCCGTACCCAGAACGAAGCCCAATCTAGCCATCACCCCGGAGTCTATGAAGAGCGCCCAGCTGTGGAATGATCCCATGGAGACACCAAACCAGAACACAGGAGGACAGGAGAGGCCGCCAAGCACGGCCACAAGCAACGCCAGCAGCGTTCAAGACGTGGCGAGACGGCTGCCGGCACGCGGTGCGAGAGACAGAAATGCAGAAATCTCAGTTCAGCGGGTAGATGCGCCGGCACCCCCGCGAAAACGATACGCTGCTGCCAGCCGCCCGGTTCCCATGGAACCAGAGCGGCCGCTATCGTCGCTCAGGAAACCTCTTCTCATCCCCAGGATCGGAGAGGACGTGCGGGACAGGCTTCTTGAGGTCATCGACACCGCCAAGCCTTGCCTCCCAGACCAAAGGTTCACCGTCTGGGAGCACCCTCTCTTGTCGGTGGACTCTTTTCAATCATATCTGGAGCTCTTCTTCACGCGCTTCAACACCGCCTACCCCCTCATACACCTCGAAACCTTCAACTGCGCTCAAGCCGAGCCGCTCCTCCTCCTCTCGATCCTGCTGCTCGGCGCCACCTACTCCAGCAAGGACTGCCACCAGCTGGCCGTTTGCATCCACGACGTCATCCGCCCGAGCATCTTCGCCCACGCAGGCTTCTCGCCCAGGCCGGAGCTGTGGACGTTGCAGACGATTCTCCTGGTCGAGTGCTTTGGCAAGTCCCGGGCGGGCCAGAAGCAGCACGACATGAGCCACCTGTTCCACGGGCTTCTGATCAACCTCATCAGGCGGTCTGATTGCCAGTCCGTTCGGCCACCAGGCCCGCCCCCGGTCTCTGGAAATGACGACGTGGAAACCCTAGATCGGGCGTGGAGGAAGTGGGCTGATGCTGAGCAGAAGAAGAGGTTAGTCCAACTTTTCACGAGACATCTCTCTCACAGGAACCCATGTGCTAACCACGAACGCCACAGGCTCGCCCTTCTTTGCTTCATGTGGGACACGCAGCACGCCGTGCTCTTCTGCCAGAGCCTATGCATGTCCGCCTTTGAGCTCCGTCTGGAGCTTCCCTGTAGCCAGAGCATATGGGAAGCACGAGACGCCGCATCATGGGCGTCTGCCTGGCGGTCAAGTCTCGCCGACCAGAGGACGTTCTACCTCCCGACTCTGAAGTCCTACCTCGCTCCATCAGCTCCCCGTCCAGCCGGCCTCAGCGGCTTTGCCAGAATATTGGTCCTGCACGGCCTCATGTCGATCGCCTGGGACATGGGACGGCGGGATCAGACGGCCCTGGGTGTCGTCTCCGGCGACAGTATGGGCGTGGGATGGCGCAAGCTGCTGGGCTCCGCCTACGAGGCATGGAGCAGCGACTTCGACTCGTACTGTACTAGCTTCGCCGCCCAGATTTCGAGAGGGCCGCAGTCAGGAGACGAAGAGACCCGGCGGATGGAGTTTGAATCCTTCGCCGCGGCGTACAGGGCTCTTTACAGCTCTGCCCAAGCACTACTCAACATGGACTTTTTGGACGTCCAGATCTACGCCGGCGCGAGGCACATCCTGGGCAGGCCGGTGCAGCAGAAAGACTACCTCCGCTCGGCACAGGTCGTAAAGAGATGGGCTGCCACAAGTTCAAGCGGCCCAGGGGACAGACAAGAAGTGGCGAATCGAGGCCGCCTGCAAGATCGAGGAGAGTCTCCTGCTATTTCGGGCGATCAAGGACAGCATACTCGGCAGTCCGCCTCAGCAGCTGCTTGGCATGCGGCGCAGATGCTGCGCGAGACGAAGACCGCCCTGGGCAGCGCTGAAGCGATGAACCTCTTCCACGTACCCTGGTGTCTGTACCTGGCGACCCTGACGTGTTGGGCCTACCACCACGCCCGTCCCAACCGAGGCTACGGCGCTCCGTCTCGGAGAAGCATGAGCGCGATGGACGACTTTGACGAGGACGAATTCGGGGAGGACGACGAGATGATCTGGGATCCCCAGGGCGAGATGGAGGCCCTGGTGGCGAGCATGTCGGAGAGGGCGGAACGCAGCGACGTGGTGCTGAGGAGGGAACGACGGCGGACGAACGGTCTCGTCTGGATCATGGCGGACATATTGACCACGGTGCGGTGGGGTATCGTTCATGCGGGGGTTGTGGTTTTGCGTGGGCTTGTTCCCCAGCGCCTGATCAACCAGTACGAAGAGGCTATTTGAAACGTACATGTTGGTTCGAAGGAGGCGATCACATAGGCGGACGATGTTTTCAACGACGACATGATAATTCTCTGTTTCCTTCCAGCGATAAGATCAGCCCCCTAGCAAAACACATGATACAGATCCCCTGCTTATTCCAAAGGCAAACTTACTTACTGATTCCATTCACGAAAGATACCCAGCCCTCAGTATCCACATAGGGAGGACCGGATAGAGCGCCCCATGAGGATGCCAATTCCATGTCGCCATGGAAGTAAGCGATCCAATAGAGAGATTCATCCAGACGCGCAACTGGAGTTCGACCCAGGCCTCCCGGGGTTCGACAAACAAATTCAAGTCTTGGCTGCATTCTTGAGGAATCAGGGGTCAGGAAAATTGAGTTGTTTGTTGGCTGCAATTTGTCTGTTGGCTGCAGGACAGGGTACTGACCTGCCCACCCCATGTTGGCTCTGCACTCCTGTCACTTTTAAAAACCAGGTCATAAGCCCACAAGTGAAGCAGTATTAACCACTTAACAGCCTGCACAGTTTCTGAGGGCCAACTGACCGCCTTAAAACAGAGATCTTTATGACTGAACGGTATTATTACTTATGGGATGTACGTCCAACGAATGCCTTTCGTCTGCCTCATGAACGGCTTCCAACAAGTCACACTCATCACACACCAGCTAATTCGTGCACTCAGGCTCAGAAATGCCCAACGCTCCGGGTGACGGGCGCCCCCTGCATCTGGGCCAGCCCACTACATCGGAACGAGACCACCTGATGGACCATTTTCTGCTGTCGCCCGAAAACGAAACATACCCGCGTCCCAAAATCGAAACCACGGTCAATGAATATCCCGTTGAAGCTGGCAGGAGCAATTCCGAGGCGTCTGTGACGGGAACCTGGCAACCGAAATGGCTAAGGTCAACCGTCTTGGGCGCTTTCGCGTCCCTGTTCGTCGCTTTCGCCTTGGCTCTGCTTCTCCTCCTGCAGTACTCCCAACGCCACAGCGGAATAGTTGCGGCTCGACAAAGCTTTGTCTATGTATGGCGGTTCGGACCAACAGCAGGTGAGACCCTCTCTACTCCCTCCAAGTCGGGGGTAAAGGGAACACCGTCTTGTGCTAATGTTGTACGATGCTAGTCTTCACCATTGTTGCCGCATTCTGGGCAAGGGTCGAGCTACAATCCATGAGATACACGCCATGGATCGCTTTGCACTCCCGCGGCTTATCACTCGATGAAGGCATCGCAACCCTTGACTACACATCCATGCTGTTGCCCACGGCCCTCGTCCAGTCGCTTCGCCGGAAGCACTACGTGCTGTCATTGGTAATAGTCACGTCGATTATCCTCGTGGCCCAGGTTGCGCTCGCCCCCGGTCTGTTCAACCTGGCTGCCGTTCGCGTCGAGTATGCTACCGACATCCAGACACTCGACTCCTTCGACGCCGAAACTAGATATCCCGACAACAGCACGCTCAAGACCGAAACGAGCGCGTTCTACATGGTCAGCTCAATGAGGGACTTCGACATGGCCCACCCTTCGGCGTCAACGACGTAGTCGCCTACCAGACGTTCGGATCCCGTCGGGGCGGAGTGGACGGCTCTCGCGGCACAGTTCGGGAGCCGCTCAGAGCCATCGTCGATGGTCTCTTAGCGGAAGTCCAATGTCTCAAGTTGAAGAGTCATACAGTCCTGGCGTGGAGCGAAGTCTTCCATCCCACCCCCGTTTACTCGTTCGACGTCGACCTGCACTTCGACGGTTGCGACAAGCCCATCTACATGGACAACGGGTGGATCACCCCGACGAGACTTGAGGCGAAGAAAGGCCAGCGGCTTACCAAGAACAGCCTCTCGCCAGAGATAGCTTGCTCGGGGCTCCCCCAGAAGAATACGCAGTGGGTCTACTACGCGGCTCTGTTCGGACCGTCGCCCACGAACGCTTCCCGACCGGCGTTTCACAAGGCCGCTGCGCTTGTCTGCACATCTGATGCGTGGCTGGAAAAGGTCGAGGTCACAGACGACGGTATCAGTCCGAACGTTGCTCCCAAACCAGGAAAGGAGGCCTATCGCTGCGAACCCGTGGGAGTTGGTCAGAATGGCGAACCCGAACATTTTTCAGGTCGACGGCCAGCTGGGGACCGGGTTGATCACTGGCCCGGTTGGGGCGGACTGGCTCAAGAACGTTGCCTCCGACCCCGCCGATCCGGCCATGTACGAGAACGATATCCTGCTCAACTCGACGACGAACGTGTTGAAGACCATGATCCCGTACCTTGGCCACTACATCATCCGGCGAGAGGGAGCCGCTGGAGCCATGGGCACGACGATAGCTACAGTCGACAGGCTGCTGGTGAACCGTTGGATCTGCATATCAATGGCAGTTTTGTTTGCCTTCATTGCCGTTGCTGTCTTCGTCATCATCTTCGGCTATGGCCGCTCGAGAGGCAAGTCGGCATGGCGTCGAGATCCGGCAACCATTTTTGGAAGCATGAGCTATCTACAGGACCATCCGGAGCTCTTCCAGCAGCTACCAGGCCTCGAAACTAAGAAGCCTCTGGTGGACTGGGACCAGTGCAACTATTCTCCCCCGGCCCTGAAAGGCTATTTTCGAGCCCTGTCTACGATGCTCATCATTGGCGTCATCGCTGGTCTCATCGTCGCCCACGAGATCTCAGCTTCGTTTGACGGGATAGCGAGCATAGACGAGGAGGGCTACACGCACCTCTTATGGACTTCGGTCCCGTCCTTGACCATGCTCTGTATCTCGTTGTACATGGCCTCCTGCAACACGACGAACCGGTCGTTGTGCACGTTTCACGCACTTGCGTCACAACCTTGCAGAAGCCGAGAACTCGACTACTCACTTCTAGACATGGTTGGTGTTCGATCGCTGTATCGATCGATCCGCCTGAAGTGTTACACTGTCTCCATGTCGCAGTTTCTCGCACTAGCTTGCGGGCTTCTGACGACATTTGCATCCGTGCTGTTCACTGGAAAGTACACTCTCCCCCGCCACGCATCTGCTCTCTTCCCACAGGAAACCTGGCTTGGCACACAGCGCATACAACCCGTCGAGACCAGCAGTTTCAACATCATGAGAGCACGTCGGTCTCTGAGCGGTCTCCTCATGCGCCAGGGAGAGACCAGCCTCAACTATCCCCGGAACACCTACTACGACCTGGTATTTCCCTCGCTGGGAGGAATGCAGGACATTGCAGGACTGTCGCAGACCTTGTCGGTAAACATGACGATGCCGGCCGCACAGCTCATCTCGACGTGCAAAAAGCTGTCGGAGGGCGACGACTACCGCGTGGTATTTGGTGGGCGGAAAGAACACGCGTCTCCCTTCATTCGGGACGTAGAGTTGTTTAAACCGTACACGTGTCCGAACGGGACCCGAGTCGAGCTCAGAGACGGCGTGGCCCTCGAAAGAGAAACCAACCCCCGCGGCCGGGTCTATGTTGGGCAGGCCCTTCGGTCCGTCAACGACTTGGCGGATGTGAACGCGCCCTGCAGCCTGCGCCTCAACGCCAGCGAGCTGAGGCTTGCAACCAAGAAGCACGAGACGTACCTCTGGGGAGAATACGTGAACGGAACCAAGTTCTCGGAGTCCATATCGGTGTACTCCTGCGCTTACGAATGGACCGAGGTGACGACGAAGGTGCACTTCGTCCCCGTCGACGGGGCCCTCATCGTCGACCCGGAGAATCCTCCGCAGCCCGACGACTCGGCACGAAGACCTTGGAATCATCTTTTTGCTGTATCTCAGGAGGACGCCATTCCCCAGATCATCATGCCGGAGAAATTCGCCTCTCTGGAGTCCAAGTTCGCAGTCTTGATCCAGCCGTACGGAAGGTTTACCATGGAAGACCTCGGAAACGCGTCCAAGGAGGAGGAGATACTAGACGCACTGCGCGGAAACGTCGGGTTCATCACCGCGCAGATCGCCAACATCGAGAACCGGCTGGCCCTCAACGCCAGCTCGTTGAGAGGGCCACCCCCGGCCGAGGGCTTCCCGCCGGTCAACGCAACCATCTTCAGCGAGGGAGACTACCGCCTCGTCCAGAACACGACGGCGACATACGTTCTGGTCGGGATTCTAAGCGCAGTCGTACTCTTCAACCTTTGGGCTCTGCTTTCCGCCGCCCTGAGACGGTCTGCGCTGTCGGAGAGCAGGCTGCTCGCCATGGATGTGAAGGGCCTAGCTCCCGAGGGCTTCAACAGCTTCGCGGCCTTGGGAAGCTTGCTGCGAGGCTCAAACGTGTCGTCTCATTTGATGCCGGGTGCACACCTGCTGTCGAACGAGGAGCTCCACGAGATGCATTCCCACCTCAGTTTCCGCCTGGGCTGGTTCCGGTATGAGTCGGACCAGAGCAGGCACTTCAGTATTGGTGTTTTGGGGGACGAAACATTCACGTTTCTGGGCAGAAAGAAATGAACTAGCAGGAATGTCTGAGTGGTAGTTTTTAGTGCTGCCTTGGGTTAGGTTTGGTGATGCTGTTGATGAAAAGTTGCTATTGAACGTGGGTTGAAGCTCTAACATAGATTCGTCTAAATACCACGTATCCAGGCCCGCAAAGCATCAGAAATCTTGTGACTGTGGACAGATCGTGATGAGGGACTGTATGCCTAAAGGTCTAGAGGGAGATAATGCACTCAGCTCTACGCATTCAGCTCTCCTTGTATGGGTGCCTGGACTGGCTTCGTCGAGAAGGAACAGCTTACGAACTCCCCCATCTCTGTTCGCACAACTCCCCACTGCACTGGCCTTTCCAACGCATCAGTCTCGATTTCCTTGGGATGACAAGCCGCAGAGATGGCAGCGCTGCAACTGCTAGCGACCGGGATCCCCCCATTTCTTAAGTGACGGGCACCCGAGGCAAATAGAAATAACATCATGGCGCGTACCATCAGGCACACGCATACAATGGCTCCTGGGGACCAACCACAGGTTGCGAGCTCTGCTATTTCATCGGGAAATGAGGCGTTTTGGTGAGCGGCAGGTACCATTACCATGATGTCCGAGGAGGAGGGGTTATAGAATTCCAAGTTGACGAGGAATATGCTTTGCGATATCAACCAGTGCAAGAACGCAGAAATGATTATCAGAGGGATGGAGTACCGATATGGGAGCTGGAGAAAGTAGGATGCCCTCTGGGATCCTCGTGGCGAGTTTGAAACCCGAAGGCCCTTCTTCTGGTTGTTGGGATGAAATCTATCCCACTCTGTCGCGAAGGATATGCTGGTATACAAGGCGTTGTAGTTCATGTGGAGAATGGACGCGATTACTTGCGGTGCGTTTGTGAGACAGATGTTGCGTAGTAGATGTTGGGGACCTTGGCCGAGAGTTTCGGTGCTCATGAGAACCTTGGAATTTATCTTCCCGAATCCGAGCTTCGTGATGTCTTTGTCCCCGTTGATCTGAGCCTGACCGTAGTTCAAAAATGCTAAGCAAATGGCGATAAAGCACAGGTATCTACTGACGAGTTAGTACAGCCACCGAATTACGGGAGTCCTAAGGGAAGGGCATTGGGAGAAGGGTTCCTACAGCAACGCGCATACAACCCATTGGCGAGTACTGCTCGCAGCGAACTTGTTCTTTGGTCTCGGGTCGAACTCGATTGGTGTTGTGGACCAATCGTTTCTCCTCATGTCTTGGCTGGCTTTCAGGCACATCATTCTCGTAGTTTGGTCCTCCTCGTCAAGGAATGATGCTACGGCGTCCCCGATTGTCATGAGCGGCTGTTCTCTCCGACAAAATGCACCAGCATCATCAATATGCACTTTAACAAATTGAACGCTGTTACAATCCAGCAGATCGTGTAGCTCACGAGTAGCTTGTAGTGTCCTGGTGTCTTTTGGCTGAAACATTCTCTCGGCTGGAACCCGGAGGGCCGCCATTGCTGATATTGGACCCAATAATGGGAAAAGCGTCGTCGCACAGCGGTTTGGTCGGGCCTGGCGCTCCGTTGCACATCCGTTCGTACGGCTGAACTATTTCGCCATTGATCAAACGAAGTGTCGTTCGATGTCCGGGGGGGTACTGGGTGAATTCGAGACCAGGTGCTTCAATGAGAAGATTTCCCTGTGTTGACTGAAAGGGGGTTCCGTAAAGCTGGAAGCAGTCTAGAATGCTCAGGCGATCCAATCCGCCCTCTTGGTAAGCATGAACAATAGTCTGGAGGCTTTTGGAAGGTGTTTGTTCTTGATCAGAGGCATTGATACCGCCGTTGTTAATGGCAGAAGTATCATTGAAGAAATGAACGACGTAGTTGTTGGCGGATGTGGATGTGAGTAGGGCCGAGTTATTATAGCTAGGTTTGAAACTACGTTAGCTCGACCGCGATTCAGCCCAGGAGGGATTGAGTCCATACAGAAGGTGCAAAGGCAAAGATGAGGCAGAGAATAAAACCCAAAGCAGTTTCTTCTGCCATCTTGCTCTTCGAAGGTTTCGGAGACTTTGGACGCCAGTGTCGAGCCAGGCTTGTCTTGAATGTGCCTCATTGACTTCCAGGCGCGTCGGTGCTAACAAGCACTGCATACAGTAGTTGCTACCCGTTAGCAAAATACTGCTAATGATGTTGATTACCACATGAAGGGCTGTGTTCAATCGCTCGACCTTTGTGCAGCTGGTCGGTCCAAGAACTGTTCCGACACCATTTCTTGCATCTGTGCCACGCTGAACTGTGACCCAGATGACGAAGCCCAGGTTTAGCGCAAACGTAGAGAATGCCGCTAAGGAGAAAGCCAAGGCTGACCGTCGCCAGCGAGCGCGCGGAACCCAGACCGTTATTGAAGTTCTGATGAGATTGAGTTATATCTTCAGATCAAGGAAACCGGGATAGAAAGCAGAAAGGGGTGATCGCAATGTTGCCAGCATCAAATAGTTTGGTTAGTAGATCGGGCTTGCACACCGTTGAAACCCCAAATCGCTTTGCTGACCGCAGCTTGGAGATTGGCGATGGGCCTCAGCCTCTTCCCCGGCAAGCTTTCCTTCGTCTTGTCGAAAAATTGAGTCATTCTTGTCTTCCATGTCGATCTTTTGGGGTGAGAACACGGGATGCAAGAGGTCCCGGTGATTCAAGAGGGAGAAAGGCGTGTAATTTATGGCAGCGCAGCCTGATCGACGTAATATTCGACATAGCCACCAGATGTCTCAATCGAGAGACAACGTCCCTCCCCTGATCTTCAGAAAGCTGTTTTCCGCCAATGGGTCTCGTGTAACAGCAAGCACTCAGCCTCTGTACCACTTATGGTGCCAATCTTCTACCTAAATAATCACGCCGATCATCGATAACCGCCTTACATCTGTCGCACGAAAGGCAGCGCTGCTGGTAGCACGACCAGTAATTACGCCGACGTGCTTAAGGTAGAACTGCCCCATCACGAAAACATCCGATTAGAGTTTTGTGTCTTGAGGCATCGTCGGAACTCCACAGGCTTAGAGTTTCCGTGGCAAGCGTGGTCGAACGCTTTGGCCTCGCATTGGAGCTATGACTTACTGCTTGAGGAATGTCGGCGCCGAAGTTCACGAACCTTCAATATCAAGCTAGGCCCCATCGTCGGCATAATCGGGACAGGAATTGAAAAGATGTGGGTATTTAAGGGGTAGTTGGGATGGGACTCCCGTCTAATTCTTTCTTGTGGTGTTCATCGCCCCAGGCAAAACATTAAACAATCAGAACGATATCATTACGCGCGACTATGGGCGACATCAACTTCTACCAGAGAATCACAGAGGTGTACACCCTCGACAACACGCCACTCCTCCTCTCAGCAGCCATCAGCTTCCTCGTCGGCTACCTGCAATACACCTATGT
>WIGN01000626.1:0-13879 GCA_014235955.1 Colletotrichum sojae
ATCATTACCTTAATTGGAGGGAAATTGCCTGCCTCTGGGGCAGGGCGATATACCCGCACCACCCGCATACCGTTCCTAGATCCGCACGCATGCCCAGCCCTGCGGTGGTCTCATTGCTATAGCCGCTCGCCGACTCTGCCATGGGGCAAGATGCGGGGTTAGGTTGTTGTCGTCGTCGCTTAAATACTCAGGTAGAGCGCTGTCCTGGCCATTGGGAAGCACGAAAGCCAGCAGTTACCGGCTGTGATTCAAAATGAAGACCCAATTGGGTTGGCTGTTGTCGACTGCTGCCTTGTGCGAGGCCAGGTCCTTCTGGTCTTCGAAACCAGCAACCTTTGGCGATAGAGACGGGGATGAGTATTTGCTCAAAACTGGCTATCCGGTTGGAAATGGCAAGCTCGGGGGTGAGTCGAGGCGTCTTTCCTCGAGTTCTACTCGTTTAATATTGACTTGGTCGACCAGCTATTCCGTTTGGCCCCCCTGGCTCAGAGAAGGTCAACTTGAACATCGACTCTCTTTGGGCTGGCGGTCCTTTCGAAGTCTCGGTGAGTTGCCGAACATGACTTTGGCGCAGGGGGGATGCTGATGCAACACTGCTAGAACTACACCGGTGGAAATCCGACAGAACCAAAGTACGAAGCTCTTCCCGAGATTCGCTCCACAATCTTTGAGAACGGCACAGGATGTATACCGCCAATCTCCCTTCAGTTGGGCGTTGACTAACAGCCTCGTTTCAAGACGTCTCGCCCCTGCTCGGCTCCGGAGCATTCTTCGGCGGGAACCGCGTCCTTGCCAATCTCACGGTCAGCATCGACGGCGTCGACGACTACACGGAATACCGACGCAGCCTCGACCTCAAGACGGGCGTCCACTCGACCAAATTCACCGCTAACGACGCGACCTTCGAGATCACGCACTTCTGCTCGTTCCCGGAGCAGGTCTGCGTGTACCACATCGCGTCGGACGCGGCACTCCCTGTGGTGAAGGTCGGCTTTGAGAACCAACTGGTCGAGAAGGAGACGTTCGAAGTGAGCTGTGGGGATGATCATGTCCGCTTCGCCGGCGTCACGCAGCTGGGGCCGCCTGAGGGCATGAAGTTCGACTCTATCGCGAGGATCGACAAGGGCTCCGCTACGACGGAGTGCACCTGCGCGGGAGCCTTGAAGATCACCCCCGGAGAGAATCAGAAGAGCTTGAGCATCGTCATCGGCGCAGAGACGAACTACGACCAGAAGAAGGGCAACCCGGAGAACAACTACTCCTTCAAGGGCGAGGATCCCGATCCGTTCGTGGAGAAAGTCACGACCGCTGCGGCGGCGAAGGCGTTCGACAAGATCCTCGAGGAGCACGTCGCGGACTATCAGAAGCTCGAAGCAGCTTTTGAGCTGAACCTCCCAGACCCCCTGGGCTCGGCTGAGAAGGAGACCGAGGAACTGATCTCCGGCTACGTCTACACCGACGGCGGCGACCCATTCGTTGAGGCTTTGCTTTTCGACCACTCGCGCCATCTGCTCATCACCTCGTCCCGAGCGGGATCCCTCCCGGCAAATCTTCAGGGCCGCTGGACGGAGCAGCTGTGGCCTGCATGGAGCGCGGACTACCACGCCAACATCAACTTGCAGATGAACTATTGGGTTGCGGACCAGACCGGATTGGGTGAGACGCAGGTCGCATTGTGGGATTACATGGAAGACACGTGGGTGCCACGGGGAACTGAGACCGCGAAGCTGTTGTATAATGCAGACGGCTGGGTCGTTCACAACGAAGTGAATGTCTTTGGCCACACGGCGATGAAGGAGGGGGCGAGCTGGGCAAACTGTGAGTCTCCGTGCCCAACTGCTAGGGAAACTGCAAGCGCTGACAGAACGCAGATCCGGCAGCGCCTGCATGGATGATGCAGCACGTCTGGGACAGCTTCGAATACACCCAGGACCTCGAGTGGTTCGCCCGCCAGGGCTACCCCCTCGTTAAAGGCGTCGCCGAGTTTTGGCTGTCGCAGCTCCAGGAGGACTTGTTCTTCAACGACGGCACCTTGGTCGTCAACCCCTGCAACAGCCCAGAGACGGGGCCGACGACCTTTGGCTGCACGCACTACCACCAGCAGATCCATCAGATCTTTGAGGCCGTCCTCCACGGTGCGGCCTTGGTCTCCGAGTCGGACCGCAAATTCCTCGAGGACGTCGCCTTCAGCATGGAGCGTCTGGATAAGGGCGTCCACGTATCGGAGTGGGGAGGGCTTAAGGAGTGGAAGCTTCCGGACTCGTTCGGCTATGACGGTGAGTCCACGCACCGTCATCTCTCGCACCTCACCGGCTGGTACCCGGGATACTCCGTCTCATCCTTCCTGGGCGGGTACACCAACTCCACGATTCAGTCCGCGGTGCGCGAGACACTTGTGTCGCGAGGCATGGGCAACGCCGAGGACGCGAACGCAGGCTGGGCCAAGGTTTGGCGCACAGCGTGCTGGGCGCGGCTCAACGAGACCGAAAAGGCGTATGAGCAGCTCCGGTACGCCATCGACGTCAACTTCGCGCCCAACGGGTTCAGCATGTACTGGGCCATGAGCCCGCCGTTCCAGATCGACGCCAACTTCGGCCTCGGCGGCGCCGTGCTGAGCATGTTGGTCGTGGATTTGCCTCTGCCTGCCGCTTCGAGGGACGAAGTGAGGACAGTGGTCTTGGGGCCCGCGATCCCGGAGAAGTGGGCGGGCGGCAGCGTCAAGGGGCTGCGGATCCGCGGCGGCGGGGTCGTGGACTTTGGCTGGGATGATGATGGGATTGTTACGGAGGCTGTTGTGACCGAGGCCGGAAGCGGCAAGGTGAAGATTGTGAATGTCAAGGGAAAGGTCTTGATTGAGGCTTGAAGTTAAGATGGCATAGTATTGCTATTATGCTATCTGGGGATCATAGGTGTTGTGTTGGTTGTAGTTGTTTACGAAGTCATAGCATGTCCATGTAGCAATGTGAACTATTATTTACACCTAAGCTGGATGTCCCACCTCCTTTAAGTAGTAGTAATGACGGGTAGTAGTAGTCATAACGAACAATAGTGATAATAATGAAGGATAGCAATGATGATAGTAATAGTATTGGACAGCAGTAATAGTTGTGGGCTGGAATAGACAGAGGGGATGTGAGATACTCAGCCTAGGGGCGAGGAATGAAAGGCCCTATCGCAATTGAAGCACTTGAGTAATTATCAATACTTTAGCAGCAAATGTCCTTCATAGACATCTCTCTCAAGTGGCAAGAGGAGAAGTAGTTTCCACGCGAGAATCCATGGATCTTCGCTTTATCGGAGGGCGGCTTGAACAATCTCCTCCACGGTTCTGGGGGGGTGATTTTGGGACCCACCTTCCCTTTTCGAACTCCGGGACTAATCGGGCTTAGCGTCCCGGCAACCTCAACCGAACCTCGACATACCCACTCTGCCCATTCGATCGACTGCTGTTTGTTGTCTTGAGGCTCTTGATTATCAATAGACGATTTCTAAGCATCCTGCGTATTCATTCTTTGGGTCATTCTTGGCTTGTTAACTTCATCTTGGCGGGCGGTTTTAGGGCAACTCGCCCACGCTAGTTAAACGTGTGGCAGTACTCTGCTCAACCGCATTCGATGGCTCGTCACAACACGCACACGCACACGATAGACCACACACACACACACACACACTATTTCATAACGACGAGCCATGGAAGAAGACCAGGATAACTCGGGCAACTTGGCCAAGGAGTTTCTCGCCACCAGTGGCTCGGAACCTAGCCAGCGCTCGACCGTCGTCTTTGATCAGTTGTCCGTCCAAGGTAGCGGAACCGGTGTAAGTCGTCCAGCCAGCATATTCCCATCTACTCTCCAGCCGTTTCGTAGAAAAGGTGTTTGTCCTCTGACGCATTGATTCTCGCAGGTACAAATAGCGCCGACGGTACTTACCACCATACGATCATGGGTGGACATCCTGAATCCTCGAACATACAGCCAGCCCCAACCGTCGCGAACGTTACTCCATGGCTTCTCCGGAACGCTGGACGGCGGCGAGATGCTGCTCGTCATTGGAAAGCCCGGTAGCGGCTGCACCACCTTTCTCAAGACCCTGGCGAACATGCATGGCGAATACAAGGCAGTGTCTGGCCGATTGGACTACGGCGGCCGTCCTGCGGGGTCTTCAGATCCGGATCCGGTGCGCGTCACTTACTGCGGTATGTCGTCTCAGGTTCGACGGACGAATGAGTTACAGTGATTCAATGCTAACGACCTTGTATAGAGGAAGAGGATAGTCATCTTCCGACGCTGACCGTCGCCCAAACCCTGAGGTTAGTATCCTTGGTCCGCTTCCACGAGACCACCGAGTCTGTCACTGACACCATGTTTTTGGTTACTACAGATTTGCCATACGCGCGACATGGGATTCCAAGGCATCGGGCACGACCATTGATGCTGCTGTCAACTCACTGGCGCGGTGTGTTGGGTTGTCCAAGGTTCTAGGCACAAGAGTCGGAAACGCAGCCATTCGCGGCGTGAGCGGTGGCGAACGCAGACGTGTTTCTCTCGCAGAGTCCATGGCTACGCTTCCCGAGTAAGCTTCGTCTGGTTTCTTCCCGTGAAAATTGTATGTTAACCTCGTCCTCCCACAGCGTCCTCTGCCTCGATAACCCCACCAACGGCCTCGACTCCTCCACCGCCCTTGATTTCATCCAGATGATGCGCGAGTTCACGACGCAGCGAGGCTGCTCCACCGTCATGAGCGTGTATCAAGCCGGCGACTCGATGGTCCCGCTCTTCGACAAGGTTCTCGTCATCAACGGGGGCCGTCAGATCTTCTACGGCAAGACGAGCGAGGTGAAGCAGTACTTCGAGGACCTCGGCTTCGTCTGCCCCGAGCGGACGACCATCACCGACTTCCTCAACTCCATGACCGCGGGGCCGGAGCTGCGCCACGTCAGACAGGACTGGGAAGCTCGCGTTCCATCCACACCTGCCCAGTTCGAGAAGGCTTTCCGGCAGAGCGCCCACTACGAAGCCGCGGCTAAAAACATAGCGCTGGCACGGGAGGAGACCGCACCGGTTGGTACCAAGAGGGATGTGTACTCGCTTCCGCTCTACCGCCAGATCACGGAGTGCTCGATCCGCCAGTTCCGCGTGCTGATCGGCGATACCGGCACCCGAATTACGGAAGCACTCACCATTGTCGTGCAAAGCCTGGTTCTGGGCACCTTGTTCATCAACCAGTCGCACGTCACGCAGTCGTTCTTCATCTTCGGCTCGGCTCTCTTCTTCTCGGTCCTCGTCCCGGCGCTGCAGTCCATGGCCGAGTTCAACAACAGCTTTGCCGAGCGGCCGCTCGTCATGCGCCAGAAGCGGTACCGCTTCTACCACCCGGCCGCCTACGCCTGGGGCCTCGTCCTCACGGACGCCGTATGGAAGATCGTGGCCGTGTCGTACAACATCCCCATGTACTTCCTCGTGGGCTTCCAGCGGACGGCGGACAAATTCTTCACGTGGTTCTGCGTTGTCTACGTCCTCCACATGGCCCTCTCGATGATCTTTCGCGCCATTGCCGTCGCGTCGCCAAACATGGGCCGCGCTGTCTTGCCCGTCGGCATCATGTTCAATGTTTTTGTGCTCTACACGGGTTTGTATGTTCCCGGACCGCAGATGCAGTCCTGGCTCTTTTGGGTTCGCTACTTAAACGTGAGTTTCCTTTCATTGCGCCAAGGTAGCAGTCATGCTGACATTGTCCTCTCCTCCGTCACAGCCGCTGTATTATGCCTACGAGTCAGCCATGGTCAACGAACTTGGCGACCTGTTCTACACATGCAGCGAGGCCGACCTTGCGCCGAACGGGCCTGGGTACGAGGGTATTGCCGGTCGTGCATGCACTGTGAAAGGCGCGGTGGCGGGCCAGAAGCTCGTTTCTGGGGCAGCCTACGTGTGGGAGCAGTACGGGTTCCAGGTGTCCCATCTGTGGAGGAACATCGGCATCAACGCCGCGCTCTTTCTGTTCTTTGCTCTTTGCACAGGGTAAGAGACGTCCCTTTGCCCATCTGACTCCCCGGTACCCACGACCACGTGCGCTGACTTCGTTTTTCCACGGAACAGCTATGGCATGGAACGGTATAAGCCACAGGCAGGCCGACTCGCGACTGTGTTCTACAAGGGAGACCCGATACTGGCCCGGCCGGCGTCGAACCGAGATACCTCGGACACCGAAAAGGGCGAGACGGACCCGGACGTGCCGCCGCCGCCCAAAATCTCCCGGAACATCTCTTCAACTTCGATGGCAAGCCACAGCGGCCGAACCCTGGCGTGGGAAAAGATGACGCTGGAGTTGAAGGTGGATGGTGAGGTCAAACGTCTTTTGAACAACCTAAGCGGTTTCGTCGAGCCCGGACAGCTCACTGCGCTGATGGGTGCCTCAGGCGCTGGAAAGGTAGGTTGTGATACCCGCCATGATCCCGGAGTTGTTTGCTGACAACACTAACAAAGACAACGCTTCTAAACACTCTCGCCGGCAGGATCGACTTCGGCACCTCGTCGGGCCAAGTCTTCCTCGACGGTGGCCCGCTGCCCAAGAACTACCGTCGCTACATCGGCTACGTGCAGCAGCAAGACGTGCACCTTTCGACGCAGACAGTCCGCGAGGCCCTCCAAATGACCGCCCATCTCCGGCGTTCAGCCAGCGTATCAACCGAAGAAAAAGACGCTCACGTCGAGGCCGTCATCGACACCCTCGAAATGGAGGACATCGCCGACGCGCTGATCGGCGTGCCCGGCGCCGGCCTCAATCTCGAGCAGCGCAAGCGCGTCACCATCGGCGTCGAGCTGTCCGCCTGCCCGGACATCCTGCTGCTGGACGAGCCGACCTCGGGCCTCGACGGCCAGTCGGCGCTGACCATCGGCCGCCTCCTGCGCAAGCTCGCCGAGTCCGGGCAGACGGTCGTGTGTACCATCCACCAGCCCGCGGCCGACCTGATCGAGGTCTTTGATCACCTCTTCCTGCTGGTGCCCGGCGGGCGGCTCGCGTACGACGGCCCGCTGGGTGACAAGTGCGCGGAGGCGTTGAGGTACTTTGCCGACTCGGGCATCGCGCGGGCGTGCGGGGAGCACGAGAACCCGGCGGAGTACCTCATTTCCGTCGTGCGGGAGACTTCCAGCGACGCCGCCGGCGAGCCGAAGCACGACTTTGCGGCCCTCTGGGAAACTAGCGCGGCGCGTGCGGAACGGAACGAGCAACGCCGGAAATGGGTCCAGCCGGACCCGAACCGGACCCCGTCTCGCCCCAGCAGCGATGACGAAGGCACCCACGCCGCGCCCCTCTGGACCCAATTCACGACGACAATGCGCCGCACCTGGCTGTACTACTGGCGCGACCCAGAATACTTCGTATCGAAACTCCTAATGAACATGGGCAACGCCCTCCTGAACGGGCTCACCTTCCTCAACTCGGACGGCACCGAGCAGGGCGCCTACAACCGGCTCTTCTCGGCCTTCATGTCCTTCATCGTCGGCCCGCCGCTGGGCCTGCAGCTCGCGCCGCGCTTCGTCGCGCTGCGCGACATCTTCACCCAGCGCGAGCAGGCCAGCCAGACGTACAGCTGGCTCTGCTTCGTCGTCCCCGCGATCCTGATCGAGCTGCCGTACGCCGTCGTCACGGGGCTGGCGTACTGGCTGCTGTGGTACTTTCCCGTGGGGTACTCGAAGAGCCCCGGGAGCGCGGGGTATAGTTTGCTGGCGTGGGAGCTGTTCGTCGTGTTTGCGCACAGTCTGGCGCAGCTGTGCGCGGCGCTGATGCCTGGGCTCGATGCGACGTTCGCGGCGAACGGGTTCTTCTTCATGTTTGTCAATTCGTTTGCGGGGACGCTGTCGCCGAAGCCTGTTACTCCGGAAGGGTGGAGGTGGTACTACGATGTGTCGCCGCTGTTTTATCTTTCCGAGGGGACTACGGCTGGTATGCTACACGACCTCGACATCTCGTGCGAATCTGCCGAGGCTGCCGTCTTCCAGCCCCTGGGTAACGCCAGTGTGACCTGTCAGGAGTACGCTGCCGAGTTCCTGAGCTCTGCCACGGGATATCTGCTTAACCCGTCCGCTACGGCTGATTGCCAGTACTGTCGGTACAAGAACGGAGAATCCTTTGTAAGTCTTTTCCTTCCTTGTCCGCCATCAAGTCCACGATGGAAAGTGACTGACATGAAACAAATAGTACCTGCAATGGGGCTACGACTTCGCGAACCGGTACCGCAACATTGGCGTCTTCATCGGGTTCATCGCCTTCAACTACGCGGCCGTCATCGCCCTGACGTACCTGCTCAAGGTGAAGAAGTGGAAGAAGAAGACGGAGTAGGGGCAATGGTGTTGCTGTGGAACGTGCTGTAATCATTTTATTTTTTTTTCTTTCACTTTTCCCTGGGCCCCTAAGAAGCGGCCCAGGAGTTTCGCCATCCATTGGCATCACTGCATTTGAGTCTTTGAAGAAAGTCTCTGCATTTCTTGTTCTTCCCTTGTTTCCGACGTCCAGGCCTACGGGTTCATTGCATGTTAATAAACAGTCCCCAGGAAGATGTTGGGGATTTAGAGTAGAAGAAATCACTAAATTAGAGTAGAAGATATCACTAGATCTTGTCCATCATCATAACAAACAACGTGGTCTAGGCATTGATATCTACTCACATTATAACTTTATTCTAGAGTCTTTCTCGTGAGCTGGGGCTCAAATTACTCAACATAAAGGGGTCCCCGTTCATCCACAGCGCGCCAGACATGTCCCACCCCCCTTCCCCGTCGCCCAGCGCCGTCAGAGGGAATTCGGCACCCATGTCCATAGTATTAAAGTCAAACGGAGTGGCGGAGTCACCCTCGAGCGCCGGAAAGTCCATCCCCACGGCCCGGTTGTCGTTCCGGCCCGCCACCGGCACCGCATCCGACGTCGGCGTCCAATGTGTACCCTTGTAGAACCCGTCCACAACAGAAGTAACATCCTTCCGCAGGGCTCGCGCCGTCACCGCAACGGCAGCAGCACCAGGCAGCGCGTCGCGGTACATCTCCACGACGGCAATCGCCCTATCGACGCACGCGCGGATCGCGTCGCGGGCCGGGCTGAGCGGGAAGACATACGCGTACGCGAGCATGCCGAAAAGCGCCGCCCTCTGCCAGCGGAAGACGTGGTACACGCCGCTCAGGACCTCCTCCGACGCGGTGAGCGCCCGGTGCAGGAGGCTCGTGAGCGCCATGGCGTGCCGCAGGCCGGCGGCGGCGTTGCCGTCGGCCACGGGGGTGGACGTCCCCGCGGCCGTCGCGGCGAGGCAGAGGAAGGGCTGGTATAGCGCGAGACAGGCGTGGTGGTAGTGCAGCTCCAGCAGGATGCGCTGGCGCTGGCAGTGGACGAGGATGTTGGAGCTGAGGGCCAGCTCCGGGGTCGAGCCGGCGTCGGTGGAGAAGGGCCGGCCCGTGGTGCGTGGCATGTAGTACCCCTTGGGAACCTGGCGCGCCCAGGCGCCGAGGGATGTCATATGCTCGGACAGACGGCGCGCGCAGTCCTCGCGGGCGGCGGCGTCGTGGGCGAAGACGTCGCTGCCGCCGACCTCGGCGCACCGGGCGTCGAAGGCGTCGCGGACCGCCGAGGCAGTCTCGAGGAGGCGCAGCGTTTGGGTCTGGAAGCCGGGCCACGGCGGGCAGGTCTCATCGTGATGGTAGTGCGGCGCCAGCCAGCGGGCGTAGTCGAGCGTGTCGGTCGGCCGGCGGCAGACGGAGAGGGCGAGGGCGGCGCTGGCGACTACCGGCGGGCGGCTGGTCTCGGCCGATAGGCGCGCGTCTAGGGCTTGTAGGCTCCACCAGGTGCGTCGGGCGCGCTCCTTCTCCGGCCCGGAGAGGTGGGGCGGCGGCTCCGTGTGCAGGCCGGAGATGACGGCGGCCATGATGGCCCTGCTCGTCATGGCGTGGGCGGCGTCGATCAGCCCTGCCTCGTAGAGGTAGACGATGCTGAAGACGTAGCACTGCACCGTGGCGACGGACGGGCTTTCTGTGGTGCGGTCAAGGGCTTCCTTGCAGCGGCGGTAGTACTGGAAGCCGGCGACGGAGGGGTAGCTGTGCTCGGGCCGGTCGGTAGCACCGCCCCACGGCTGGCCGGCATCGTCGGCAACGGCAGAGCTGAGCGAGAAGCTGGCGATCTGGACGCAGAGGGCGAGGATGACGTCGACAAGCGGCGACGGCGGCCGGGGCTGGCCCGGGATGGTGTTGGCGATGAGGGAGTGGTACTCACGCCCAAACTCGGCCTCGCTCAGAATGGGGTAGCCGAAGTAGTGTGACTGCCAGAAGAGGGCGAGATAGTGCGGCTCCTGGCTCGGCAGCAGGTAGCTGGCGCCTCTCGAGTCCAACGACGTTTGCGAGGGGCTGCTGGTGCCATGACCCTGGGAGACGTGCAGACCCCTCAGGTCGAGCGGTGGCCGCGTCTCCTGGAGGAAGCGGCGCATTCGTGTCATGAAGAGAGGCGAGATGACGGTGAAAGTGGGAGAGCCGCGGTTGGATGCTCGTACCGACGCCGGTGATGGGAAACCCACGTCGGATCGTGGTGGCTCAGAGGGAGGAGGCGGTGGTTGCGGAGGTGACGACGGCGATGACCCCGTCGTCGTCGTCGTCGATGTGCTTCCAGGGTTGGGCGAAGCTCCAGAGCCCGAACCACTGGCGGAGCCACTGCTGCTGGAACTGGAGCCGGGGCCGGCGCCAGAATTGGCCTTGAGCTCCTCGAGCTGCTTCTTCACCGTCTCCATCTCGCCGAGCCGGTTGCGTAGCGACTCGACCTCGGTGACGGCGTCTGCGAGGCTCCGGAACTGGGTCCGGCGGCCGGTGGCGGCACACTGGCGGCCGCTCTGCTGGCAGTTGGAGCAGGGCCGGTGGTTGTCGCACTTGATGCGCATCAGCTTGCACCAGTCGCAGGCGCAGCGAACCTGGGCTCGTTTGGGCCGGCCCCGCCTGCCAGCCCCGGGCTTTGCGTGGGACGACGACCCGAGGTCTAGCGTCGCGAACATTGGTATGCCGTGATCTTTCTTTCTCTCGGGTGAAGAAGAGATGCGTGGCGGCGCGTGCGTGGCGTGGCGTATATAAGTTACCTAGATAGGTCCATGTGTGTGTGTCGTGTATCTTGTAAGAGAGTATCTCCTCCTCCCTGCAGCAGGTGAGGTGGTTTTCGCCGTGCGTGTGTATGTGTCAGCGCGTTGCGCTTGGCGCTTACATACACACATACAGGCTGTTTGGAGCCGCGCTCTTAGTGTATATCTGTACTACGTACATACTACTCATGCGGACATAGTAGGTCCATATTACCTATAGGAGATACTTTCCCCCCTACTCCCTGTCAGCACAGGGGGGGACTCGGCATCGCAGCCGCTCTGGATGGTGCCCGGACGTGCTGAAGACCTCGGCCTACAGGCCCTATAAGGCAAGTCAAACAACGAAACCCCCACGCTACCTAGGTAGGTATCAGCGAGTTGACCCCCTCAAGCCAGCATATTGATCAGTCACGTGCGCATTCTACGCAGCATAATTCACGTTTTGTGGTTGACTCTGTTAATTGTTGGAACTACTAATTTCCCCCAAGTTGCAAGCTGGTCGCCGTGCTGCATGTAATCGCATGTGTCTCATTCGGGGATCTCGGTTCTGACGTCCCGGGCGCTACCGGGTACATTCCTTCCCGTCAATCAGAGTGCGACCAGTCAGAGCGCAACGCTTGTGAGATGTCTGGAACGTCCGGTTTGATGGTTGGTGTTGGTGCTGGTGTTGGTGGTTGTGGTTGTGTTGGTCGTTGGTGTTGGTGGTTGTGTTGGTGGTCATGTTGGTGTTGGTGTTGCTGTAAGACAGGGTCCCGGAGGATTCCGAGCCGCTTCCCAATGGCGACACGCCGACACCCGCTCTCGACAGATACATCTACATCTGGACAAGCCCTCCGTAGGGCTCAAGTAATACATAATAAACGGCAAAGAGAGGTCGTGGCGGACGGTCATGATGCAAACGATGCAAACGCATGGTCATCATCCACGTCTCCCGGGCGAACGGTGCACTTAGTGTACCTAGTGTATCTAGAAAGCGTTACACCACTTGTCATGTATCTACGTACTCTGTATTAGTGACCCCTGGCTACCTATCATATCCCACTCGGTGTCTCTTGGCCACATGTACCATCATTTTTCGAATAACTTGGCGGCGATGCAATGGCATCTTGTGGCGTAGGTGACAGGAACGCCCGGGCATGCGTCCTCCGCTGGCACCGGTCGACTGCGTCCGGTAGGGAACCGCCGCAGCCCTACAACGCCCACCGAGGCGACGCTTCCGCCGGCAGCAACCGTGATTCGTTCGCTCCCGGAACCGACGACAGTTGCGAGCTGCCATCATGTGCATACACCATACACCGGCGTGGGCCCAAATAGCAGCATTCTAGAACGTCGAGTACATGTCATATGATATCTCTGCAATGGCCTTTGAGCTGACCCCCTTCCCCCTTGCCTCGTGGAATACCGCCCCGCGGCCGCCTGGATTCGATCCTGATAAGGAGATCTTACACGAGATTCACAGAGGCGCCTCGGAGCCTGGGTAGGTTGTCTAAACGGTGCAGACTTGGGCGTATGCAGCTTGGGTAGCATTGCCTGCTTGGGTCACATCCATTTTCCCCTTCGAGACAGCCCGAGGCTGGGCACGTCAGCTCCTGCTTTAAGAGGCGGTGTGCTATTTGCTATTACAAGTAATACAGTTACTCAGCACGCCAGTTCACTTCACCTAGGATGACTCTGTAAGCGACGGAACCTCGAAGCAGTACGTACATGTTAGCATTTATACAATAACACCAACCTCCTATGCCATTCCAAGCTAACAAGAAACTAGCATGATGAATCTTCGTAGAGGACTCTACCTCTTGACTCTTTTTAATCTCAGAGGCACTTCTGGTCTAGAACAATCGATCAAAGAGCCTCCATCCACCGCAATCTCTTCCGGCCGCCAACCCCCCTGCTCCAGTGAAACCATGGCAACTCGGCGTGTTGACGTCCATCACCACTTCGTGCCAGACTTCTACGCACAAGGTAGGCACACAATGAACCGACCCGTCTCGCATATACAACACCAGTGCTGACGCGGGCCACAGCGCTGGAGAGCAACGGCGGAGATCCCTCGGGCTGGTCCGTCCCCGACTGGAGCCTGGAGAAGGACATCGCCTTCAACCAGAAACAGAACACCACCTTCACGTTCCTCTCCATCACGGCCCCTGGCGCAGGCATCCTCCCCACCGCCGAGCAGCCCGCCTTCTGCCGCCGGGCCAACGTGTACGCCTCGAAGATCCGCCGGGCACACCCGCAGAACTACGGCTTCTTCGCCTCCATCCCGTCCCTCCTCGACCCCGCCGCCGCCCACGCCGAGATCGCCCACGCCCTGGACGAGCTGCACGCCGACGGCGTCATCCTCTACACCCGCTACGGCCCGGGCAACCACTACCTAGGCCATCCAGACTTCCGCCCAACCTGGGCCCTGCTCAACGCCCGCGCCGCCACCGTCTTCGTCCACCCGACGCACCCCGTGGACACCGCCCTCGTCAGCCCCTCCCTCCCCCAGCCCATGATCGACTACCCGCACGAGACGACCCGCGCCGCCGTCGACCTCGTCGTCTCGGGGACCGTGCGGTCCTTCCCGGACGTCAAGGTGATCCTCTCCCACGCCGGCGGCACGCTGCCCTACCTCGCCCTCCGCCCCGCGGCCATGCTGCCCTATCTCCCGTCGTCGGCCCCCGCGGGGGGCCAGTCGGCGCAGAACGTGACCGATCGGTTCATGGAGGACGCGCGGAGCTTCTACTTCGACACCGCGCTGTCGGCGGGCGCGCCCACGCTGGCCCTGCTCCGGGAGTT
>WIGN01000627.1:0-13832 GCA_014235955.1 Colletotrichum sojae
AGCCCTCAGTCGTGAAGACCTACGACCCTCTTGTTAGACACCTAGACTGATCACCTAAGTGCCTTGACCCTCAGGATGCCTTCAGCACCCTGCAGTACTGTTTACAGCGTCAAACCTCAGCTTCTGTCAACATACCCTCACTGTCAGAAGGCTGGCCGCAACACATAACTTCTCAATTTCAGCTCGTACCTATCCGGAACAGCATTTGCTGAGTACCACGCAACTACTATAGCATGAGTATCAATAGCTGCTGCCTCCTCCGATAGCTTTATTGGTACTAAAGTGACAGAGCAACGCAACGATGACTTGCAGCACTTGCATGACCTGATGAGACTTCCTACCAGCCGCTGCCCGCCGGCCACAGCGGTCACGGATTCCCAGACTTTGTAATCCGTCTCGACGACCTATAACTTTCTCGGTGGGCATCTGAAATGAGGTATCTGGACTTCCGATCTAGGAAAGCGGCCAGTCAGAGGATAGATTCCCCGGTCTCAGAAGCCTGCGGCCCACCGGTGCCGTAGGTGAGCACCCTAGACAGTCTGGGATCCAAACAAAATTTTCACTGCCAACACCAACGCCAAGGCTGGAAACATGAACCCTGGAAAAGCGTAGCCAACAAGCGGTCTGTAGCGGCAGGCAAGCTCCTGAGGCGCAATACGCGCCATTAAACACCGAGGCGAGCTGTGATGCTGAGCATAGAAGTGCGATAGCAAAACACATGCCTGCCATAACAACGTCTCCTCAAAATCAAACAATCTTTCTCTACTTCCCCAAGTCCTGAAATCCGTCTTCTCTTCTGCTCCAGAACCGCTACACGCCATTCGTGCCCGTCAATATCCAACACGCAGACCCAAAATGAACTCCACAACGACTTGCCCAGACGCCTCCAGCCTCCCAGATTTCGCCAACATAAACGGCATCCCTAGCAACATCAGCACGGGCTTCGTGCCCATCGGTCGAAAAGGCTCACAAGCAGCGATGTCGGCGTGCCGCTCGCCAAGTACCGTCAGCATCGCCGACGACTGTTACTACTGGTGCGAGGTGTCGACGGAAGCCCTCGACGGTTTCGGTGCGTGTCTGAACCGCAACGGGATTGGAAGGGGAGTCGTTGGGACGCATGAAAGTAGTGCCGCTGGCGCAAGGACTGGGCTCAATGCTGGGGGACTGGCGGTTTGGGCGCTGCTCCTCACCGGCGCGCTGTGCCTGTGGTAAGAGGTGACCTCAACTGGCTGGTTGTCGGATCAGGGTAAGGTCACGATCTGGAGCATAGGAAGTTGAGGTGATATGACATTGGTATCAAGTCTAAACACTTGTAATCAAGGCCAGCGGTTTCCAAACCCCTCGCTCAACTGTCTATCCTATGTGTTGGTTCTCCCTGTTGAAGAGCGTTCTTTCCCTACGCGTTTTCTAGGCGATTTGCTTTTTCCTGATTACCCAATTCCTATCATTCAAATGCTGCTCTGTAGTCTCTTTTGGTGTGCGTAATATTCTTTATCGCAGTTTCTCTTCAATGGGCTCTCGCTGTTACGCTACAATTAGGTATGCTGCTTAGTAGAAAGCGTGTCTTTCTTCGTGTAGAGTTTCGCAATATTTCGGAGGGGGCATAAAACGACCGCACCTGCAAGTCATCGGAGGAAACGCCCGCGGCCCCGGGCCTGACGCGACCCCTACCGTTGTCTCTGGTTACTACGGGCAGGCAGAAAGAATGCTGCAGTCGGCCTCGTAGGTTGGGTCAAAGCCTGTGGTGTTGGCGATGGATAGAATGGTTGCTCCGGAGGGGGCATGAGCCAGGGGATTCTCGGAGGTCCGTACCATTCGGCATCTGGTGTCTCCAACTCTCTCTCAGCCGCGTGTTGCATGGCTGTTTCCCATGCGGCCCTTGCTGTCTCAGTCTGAGCCCTTTTTGTGCTTAGAGATCGTCCGCGAGGCACAGGTCCTCTATACCCTGGTTGCAAAGCCTCGAGCGGCAGAAAGGTTGGCTTGAAATGCGGATCGACGGCGTCGAGGTAGTACAAGATCTCCCGCCTGGCCGCCTGGTCGATCTCGAGGACCTGAGATATGTTGACAGTTGGAGGTGAGGTGCTCCGATCGAAGAAGGTGTGCGACGTGTTGATTCTCTCTCGGCCCGCCATCGTGCGTTCTGCGGCTTCCATGGTCAGGGGAGGTTCCACGACGACAAGACATCTGCCCGATGTCGTGGGCTGTGACGTAGTTTGTGCCGGCGCTGGTGTCGTCCCATCCGCGGCGGGTGTTGGCGGGTTCTCTCGTTCCTCTCTTTGACGTTGGTGCCGCCAATGTTCCAGCTGTTGCAGCTGCAATTGTCTCTGCCGATGTTGCTCATGTTGTTGCAATTGTTGTTGCAGCTGCAACCGCAGCTCTTGTTGTTGCCGCTGCTGCTCCTCCTGCTGCTCCTGCTCGCTCGCCTGGCGCTGGGTCCGCTTCCACGTCTGGCCCTCCTCCGCCATGTAGATGTTCTGCCAGTTCTCGAAGTACTCGAAAGTCTCCAAGTCGAACCCCTCCTCCTCGTAACTGTGCTTGGCCCGCGCCGCGTTCCACTCAGCTTCCGTCACCTTTCTGTACTTGTGGTACTCCCTCCGCCAGTGCAAGATTCTGGCCGTGGCCTCCTCACGCCCGCGTTCGAACTTCAAGGCATTCTGCCATCTCGAAATCGTGGCCTCGTCGGGCCTGTCATTAGCTTGCGGGGCCTTCACGGTCATGTATACGGGCGGGTTAATGCTACGGGGAGAATATATCGTTTCGCGTTGCTTGTGTTTCCCGCGTTGCTCGGTTCGTGATCCCTACGTCGTGTCTGGTCGGTGTCCTATGGATGTTGTCGATATTTCTTCACGCCGGTAGTTGATATGCTGATGAGGTTGGTGAAGTTGCAAAGGTCTTCGGGACATGACAGTTTGTACTTGCAATCTCTTACTGGAAGTAGAGTTTTCTTCTTATCCAGGCCGACTTCTCCTTCCCCCTTGGTGTCCGCATCTTACCTGCTTCGCTCTTTCTCCGATTAAGATTATCGACGAGATTCGCGCCTACCAAGGTATCCAAAGTCAATAACGGAGAAGGTGTAAAGTGTAACCATCTCCGGTGTAAGTGGCTTGATGACAGCTTATCGAAGCTGAATATGTCTTCTACGCGGGCGCCTAATTCGCCTATTGGGGTCATTTTTGGAACAGAATTTTCCGCCACGTTTATTTCACGGGTCAAGGACGAAGCCACTTTTACAAACAACTCAACTCTAGGGCTAAGATGTGACGAAGGCTTGATCCAGGAGAAACATTATTGACAGTAGGACTTGTTTGTATACAGTCGAGAAGGCAATGCTTTGTACAAGAAAAGTAAACCCAAGAATCCCCATTCCAAGGACCCAAGTAGCGATAATAAGACTAGTGAAACTACTAAATATCCAAAGTCATCCGCCTGCCTTTACTCGAGGTACTCCCCGACAAGAGCCAAGTTGATGATGCCCGCCAGCCCGTACAGTGCAGCGTCGTTGGTCGAGATCCACGCCGCCTCGTCGATGGGCGCCAGCACCGCGCTGCCGTCGAAGCGCACCGTGCTCCACGGCGACGACGGCTTGAAACCGTCCGTGTTGAAGAACTCGTTCCACGCGCGCGCCGCCAGCGTGGCGTTGCCCGTCCGGTGCGCCGCGTACGCCGTCAGCCGCGAGTGGCCCTGCTTGAGGTTCACGTTGCCGAACGACTTGCCGTAGCGCGCCGTCTGCTCGGCCGCGCCCGCGCCGTAGTAGTACGAGTAGTCGTACCACGCGTCCTCGAACCCCTCGGGGACCTGCTCGCCCGCGTGCTCGATGAACTCGGCGACGACCTCCAGGAGGCCGAAGACGGCGGAGAGATGGGAGACGGCGACGAGCCCTTCGTTGTTGGGGTCCGCGGGGGGAGGGCCCAGGGTGCCGTTGGCGATGCTGTAGAGTCCCGAGCCCGTGACGAAGCCATTCTTGAGCTTGGCGATGCTGTCGGCTGTGTTGACCAGCTTGGTCCGGGCTTCCTCCCAGCGAGGACCGCGACGCTCCCACTCGAGCAGCCAAGACGCCGCAAGGGATGACCAGTCGGTACCGAGGCCGACGGCAACAGAAGCATTCGGAGTCGGCACCCAGCCGTCAGTGCGAACCTTACGGTTGGGGTCAAGCACACCGTACGTCTGATCAGCATCGAGAACCTCCTCAATAACCTCGCCAACGCGCTCATCACCACCAGACAGGTAGTAAAACACCTTGCGGTACTGCGGCGTCGAAATACGCGCCTGCTTCGCGCTGTCACCCCAGTGCTGAACACCGTGGCGCGTGCCGAGACCCTTCCACTTGCCCAGGTGGTAGACGTCAACCTCGCTCGTGTGCCTGACAAGCGCCTCGGCGAAGCGGTACACGTCCTCCCGTCCCGTACGCAAAAAGTAGTTCCAGAAGAACAAATCCGGCGACAGCTCCGAGTTGTCCCAGGCGTAGCCGCCGACGTCGTAGCGCCACTGGTGCCGGTCCGGGTCGTACGCGTGGATAAAGTCGCCGTGGTCCCAGAAGCCGTACCACCGGCGCTGCTCGACCTGGCCCTCGTAAAAGCGGAAGAGGAACTCGAGGTGCTCCTCGATGGCGGCGGCCTGGGCGCTTCCCGCGGACGCGGCGGGGGGAGCCCAGTAGTTGCCGATGGCCTTGGTCTCGGCGAGGCGCGCTGGCTCGCCGACGAGGACGGGAGGGTTGTTGGTGTGGTCCGACAGGTCGGCGAGGAGGGTGCGGTTCGGGGTGCTATCGAAGCCGTAGAGGAAGATCTCGTTGGTGCGGGCGACGCCGTAGGGGGTGTTGAAACCGTCCTCCCAGTCCTCGTAGGTGATCTCGAGGGCGTCGAGCTGGTCGGCGTAGTCCTCCTGGCCGAGGCCGTCGTGGTAGGGGCGGAGGTCCAGGGGCGGCGCCGAGGGGCTGTAGATCCAGATGGTGATCTCGCCCGTCTCGGTGGCCGCGTTGGTGATGTCGATGCCCGTGGGGTAGCGCTTCCAGAAGTTGCGCAGGCCGACGGCGAGACCTCCCTTGGTGGCGCCGCCGAGGTACGCGAGGCCGCCGGCGCGGGTGCCACCGGGGATGTTGACCCAGCTCTGGCCGACCTTGGTGCGCTTCTTGAGGGTGAAGCCGTCGGGGGATAGCTGGGTGAGGCTGAAGTCGCTCCACGTCGGGATCCAGTGAAGACGGGTAGTGACGCGCTGGTCCCAGGTTGCCGGGTCAGCGAGCTCAACGCCCTCGAACTGGTCGGTCCGGACCTGGGCGCCGGGGTCTCTCCGGAGTCCCGTGATGCCCTGGACGGCCTCGCTCAGGAGACCGCCGTCGACGCCCGAGATGCGCACGTGGCGGTTGTACTGCTCCTCGGCGTCGAGGGGCACCTGGAAGCGGATGCCGAGGCCGGTGATGAAGTCCTCCTTGGACTCGCCGTCGTAGATGACAGTGTGGACGATGCGAACCGCCTCGGAGTTGGCGTAGGCGTAGAAGCGCAGGACGAAGGGCAGCCAGTCGTCGTGGGCAGCGCCCTCGCCCTGCACGCGGTGCTTGCCGCGGACCGTCACGAGCGCGCGCGCCGTGTTATCCTTGCTAACAGAAACCTCCTCCACGTTGCTCTCGAAGTCGAAGTGGTCGATGCCGGCCTGGCTCTTGATCTCGGCGCGGTCCTCGACGCCCGACTGCGAGTGCAGGACGAGCTTGCCGTTCTGGCCGATGACCTTGCCGGCAGCGGTCTTGATCTCGCCGACGACGACGCTGCCGGACTTGGGGAAGGTCAGGGAGAGCTTGCCCGTGTCGACGCTGACGGCGTCGGAGGAGTCGGTGACAGCCACGCCGGGGGCGGCGGACTGGCGCCGGGCGCGGGAGAAGCGCGCGGTCGAGTTGGCCGACGACGACGCGCTGATGGTGTATTCATCGAGGATCGTGTCGGACTCGGGGATCGCGTGGCCGGTCCACTTGATGGAGCCGTCGGCCCAGTAAGCCGTCACCCAGGACTGGAGGGCGCCGCCGCTGGCGAGGGAGAACTCGGTTGAATTGGGGTAGTGCTTGCCCTTGGCCCACGGAAGGCCGAAGGTGGTGCCGCCGGTGTAGGACGGCGTGCCGCCGAGCCACTTGACGCTCGCGCTGTCGGGGCCGGTGCTGTTCTGGGCGTTCGAGGAGCCTAGGAGGCCGGCGATGGCCGCAAGGCCGAGGACGAATCGAGACATCCTGGTGGGGGCCTCTGTGAGGTTGAGTCGGCAGCAGCAAAAGAGTGAAGCTCGCCGTTGTCTCAGCCGTGGGAACGAGTCGAAAGGATCGAGGAAACCCTCTCTATTTCTACAGAAGGGCGCCCACGAAGACCCTCGGGGCAATAGAGCGCGAATTCCATGTCACCAGATGCCGTGGACGAGTCTTGACTCACCGCACCACGCCTGGAGATGGCATCATCCAGGACGCTCATCTCGAGGGGGGCGGAGCCGTTGTGCGTCGTGACAGGCCGCAATGATGCCATGCCTCCGCTCCATCGTTCTCGGGAAGTCGCCCGTACTCGAGGCGCGATGCTACGCTGCTCTGCCGCTAGATCTGCAAAGTTTGATTAGGGTCAAGGGGACGAGGTGAGCAAATTCTGGTTCTCCCAGTCGTTCCGCGAGTCGTAACGCTGGTTCGGACTGTGGGGGGAGAAACTCACATGCTCGAACGGTCGAACCCCAAGTCGAAAGCCGCGCCTGGCTAAACTCCAAGAAGCATGGCCGCAACCTCGAAAGAGGGGAAGACCAGATGCTCCAGCTCCCCCAGAGAGCTTGGCCTCTGTCAAGACTTCGGCGCAATTGCACCGATGGCGGAGGAAAGGAGCCGGGGAAAAGGGGTCCAGTGTCAGTCACCTCCCTGACGGGGCAATTGGGCCGGCACCGCAGGCTCATCCCGGCCGCCTTCGTTCCACCGAGAGGGCCGAGGGGTGTGTGGTTTGCGATCCAATGGGGAAGAGCCGAAGACAACTTGCGGGGTAGGGACTGGCTCTTCGTGGGGAGGATTCCTGAGCTCTGTTTGGTCCGGCCGGCAAAAGAGATTAGACGCAAGAAATATGCATATCGAGCACAATGAGCAGGGGTGCGTCGAGCGGGGGGTACCCTTGGTTGGCAATTCTGTCACTTTATTGCGACCTCAATCACGCAATATTGCACCACTGAGGCCTAATGATAACTCTTTTGTGAAGCGTATTGGTCGGCATGTCTGCTGTCAAATTTCACGATAGCCAGAGGGGTCATGATTCGTGCATGTGTGCCTGGCAACTGTGGGCTCGGTGCATAGCACAGACGCAGGAACGGACCAAACCTCTGGGAAAAGCATGGATTGCCGGGATTGCGCCGAGAAAGGCCGCATGGCGTCGAGTTTGGGCCGGATTCCGTGCTGATGCTCGTTCTGGATCAGTTGTCATGCCAAAATGGCATCAACTCTTGAGCTTTGCAACTATTCAAAGGTGCACGAAGGGATAGATTTGTTGTCGCTGTTTGAACCTGGCACTGTCATCGAGCGAACTGACAGCACTTAAGCAACATCAGACGGATGCAAGTAAGTCAAGAAAGTAACGGCGATGGCAGTTGTGCTAAGCTCAGACGGCCCCCAAACAACTCGGCCCGGGCCGGGGCTGGGAGACGAGCGGCTGGGCATATCCATGTGACGCTGTCGCAGCGGCACAGTCCTCCGGAGCTATCCGGCTCTCACAATCCTGCTCTGCAGCACATGTGATCCTACCAGGTCAGGGGGCTGAGACACCCGAGCGACGTGTGTTCTTTGCCAGTTCCCTGTTGTTTGCCGCGGGCCTTGGGTTCACGCGGATACAGCTACTCGGCCTATTTGTCAAATTCGCAAATGCCACAGATGCCGCGAGATACATACGTGTACTGCCGTAGTACCTGCAGGTATTAAAGCAGGGGCAATGGCGCCACGATCTTGATCAAACTTCATTACTAATGATACAGGCAGTCGACTTGGCTACTCCAAACTCTACATATCACAACCATTATTTCGTCTTTCTTGTTTTTGCTTGCTAAAGCTCTCAATTATGCGTCTCTCTTGAGGCCGAGACATAACCGAAAGTGGTAGAGGACGACACAAGGCTCGAGCAAAAGACAAACGCGTTCCGCTTGTAATAGCTCTTGGCTAAAAAGTTGGTTGAGCTATCGTCGTCGTTGGCGTTGTTGTTCCAAAGAATGCTGGGGGCACTCCCTTCATTTGTATTCAAGTCGCACAAAGGACCCTTCTTCGCGCTGACTCTTGACGCTGGATTGTGGCTGGCGCATGCAGTCGAGATATCCCAGGCCTGGCACTGAGTGTTGCCAAAGGGGTTGGCGTCTCCGACGGATGTTATACCCTCGCGAAGACAATGTCAGAAGCCCGCAGTGCCTGCGCCGTTTTCGCTATTGCGGGAGGCGCCCGCGTTTCTCTGGTGCGCGGTTGTGCGCCGAAGAGAGATAGAAGCTGTAGTGCTGTCCATAAAGGCCTTACGGTGCGGCTGGATTGGCCTTAGCTTCGCAACAACGGGTCGTGGGGTTTATTTACTGACAATACCTAGCAGAAATCTGAGGAGGCTGCGGGGTACTCGGCATGTTGACGCAGCGACGGGGGTGTTAATAATGTCGAAAATGACGACGGGTGAGAATTGAATTCTTGAAGGAAGTAATTTGTACGCCGGGATGTTGCGGGCCTTAATACCGTAGTCAAGCTTGCACAGAAAACGATGACGTATGGAGACGAGGATTGCGAGAAATAATCAACAATCCCTTCAAGAATCCTCGGATGCAGCTCTAATTTTACGCAGATATTGAAGTTGTCCTTTGGATGCTTGGCTTTACAGTGCTCCCGTTTTTATAAAATCATCTCGTAGGGAACTGTCAAGACTGCTCGCAACATTGACCTGGAACTCTTATGCTTCAAGAGCCGGGGTAATTTCTCTTCCCTTGAAGCAACTGTGCCATCGCTCTGGGGTCACAGGTTTAATCCGCTGCAAAGTTCGCTTTTGACTCACTTTGCTGCGTCGGCGTGTAAGTCCGCTCTATTGCGTTCCATCAAGGGCGTTCACATGGTCAGTTAAGGAGTCAGACCACGTAGTCTCAGCTAAATTACGGGTAGTTCCAAGTAACTCTGGTACCTCACGGGTGCGAAATTGACGAAGGACTGGGTACTTAGCAACTATCAAATGAGAGGGCGGCTAATGATGGATAACGCCTATCATGTTTCGTCACTGAGTCACATCCCTGAGGGTGTGGTCGTGTACTTCATATTGGCCTTGGGCAAAACCCCTGAAGCGTCGTTAGCCGCTTCTCAAGTTCTCAAAAGCCATAGCTAATCAGTATTTTACGGCCTTCTTCGACCCGGTGGTTTACTACTGAGGTAGGCAGTCCATACAACAATCAACAAGATCCCATATTCCACTTAACAAAACTATCCCCAGCATCAAAGTTGAACCTGCGGAATAAAAAGAACAGAACCAACTGAGGGCAGCAGGCACAGCCAACAGACTGGAAGATCTGGAAGAGCTGATAGAAGAACTGTCTCTATATTTTGTAAGGTATATATATTATTCTATTGTGACTTCGCTTGTGACTCAGCCGAAATCTCAGAGCTCTTGCCACGAAGGGCTGATCCTGCTTGAAAAGCATGATTGCAACAGGGGGAGTGCGCTTTGATCAGTTGGTCGAGGGAGACTGCGACCCCTTCCTTCAACTGTCTTGTGCAGGAGGGCTTGTGAGGAAGAGTTCGAGAGTGTGGGTGTATTATCCGCGGCACCCTGTGAACGGCAAGTCGACAGGCATTACCTGTGGCAACTGGATAAACATGGGCATGAGTTCATGATGACCAAAGGGAGATGAATTCGATTGCCCACTTACTCAGCATCCATACCCTTGATAAAGAGATCAGCGATGCCTTTAGGCATTCCCACTCAACCTCTCAACGTTAGCGAGATATCGTAGCTTGAGAGGTCGAACATTCATCGAGGTGTGTGAGCCAGCGTCGTCTCGACCGTCTTGATGATGGCTTCCTCGTCGCTAGCCCCTGAATGGCACTTCCTCCGAGTCCGCAACGAAGCAGGGTCCTCAACGTCGCTCTCCGCCTTCCACTTGACCTCGGACCCGTCCGGCCTGTCGAACAGCTCGAGCTCGTCGATGGTATCGAAGTGCCTTCGCTTGGGCTGGGAGCTGCCGAACGTTCGCAGCGCGTACCGCATCGGCGCCGAGGCGGGTCCCTGTCGCTGCTCTGGCCGCGGCCGGAGCCCTCGCCGAGGACCCTGGGCGCGACGTGGTTCAGGAAGATGCGGAAGGTCGGCAGCGAGCCGCAGATGATGATAAGGTTCGCCTCGACGATGAGCCACAGCGTGCCCTGTGCCAGCACGAAGGTCGTGTCGGAGTTCTTGAGACTCGGGAAGAGGATGATCAGCCTGGCGACGGCGGCGCCGAATGTGATGAGACCTGTGCCGAACCAGGCAACCAGGTCGGCCTTCTGCTTCCACGACATTTGGAGGCGCAGGATGATGGGCAGGGGCAGGACCATGAGCAGGATATCGGTGACGCCGCCCATGATGGCCTGCAGCATGTACACTGGCGGTCGGTCGATGCAGTTTGTGCCGGTGTAGAGGCGTAGGTTCCACGCGGCTTCGATCGGGGTGCAGGCAAACTGGACGGAGAACCAAACGGCGGTGAAGGCGGCGACGGTGATGAAGGAGGTGAACATGATGGCGTAGTGGTACCAGACGATCGGCGAGAGGCGGTCATAGAAGATGCACAGTACCAGCTTCGCGAGGACGGTGCCGGGGATGACGGTCAGGGTCGTTGCATGGATGAGCTGGAGGTTAAATTCATGTTAGCTTCATTTCTGCCTCTGTTGCATGGTTGTCATCTGTTATTGTTCATCTTACCGTCGTTTCCCAGATGGCGTCATCAAGCGACATCTCCCAAATGTGCACTCCCAAGACTCCCTGCGTGAGACAGTGTAGAATCAGACTTTGAGCTGTAGTCGTGAGTATCCATGCGCCAACGATCATATCTGTTGCCCAGAGTCAGCTGTGGCTCCTAAACGCGTGTTCCCTGCAGGTAAAGTTGGCTACACACAATCGTCGATGCACGATCTCTTCAGAATGAATGTTGCCGTATACACGCGCTGAGACAAGAAGAGAAAGGCGACGAAGAACTCGATGCCGAAGGCCCAGTAACTCAAGTTGATTGTAGCAGTGTCCTTGAACGGGTGCGTAAAGTTGACATGGTAGCCCTCCGGCGGCGCAACCAACACCTCAACGCCGTTGACGGTTGGGAACGACATTTCGGCCGGGAGGAGAACTTTCGGATGCGTTTTAAGGTCTGCGAGGTCGTCGGAGGGCCCGCCTATGCGGCGACTTGCGATGCGTCAGAGGCCAAGGTTATAAGACAATTGGCATCAGGCAAGGAAGAGCACCTGTGGGTGGAAAGGATAAGGGGCTGGATTTGAGGTATAATCTTGGGCCGGTAGACCTGTGAAAAGTCTGTGGAGTGCCCACATGCTTCCCTGCTGCCTCATCTCGTGCTTCGTCAACAAAAGATCTTCAGGGGATTGACAGTCGTGCTATCGGTGCGACAGTTGGTGTTGGTTCTACCGTTCTGCAACGATCAGTGCGTGTCTGAATCGACCCCAGTTCCTGTCACCAATAGGAATTACTCCCCAGCCCGGCAACTGGAGCATGTCGGCAGTGATATGTCACATCGACCCCTTGCCTTAATTTCATGCGTGAGAACCGACCACCTTCGCCTTGGTATGACCCTGGTACTCGTAGTACTCAAAGTTCAATATACACGACCTGAAGATATCTTCATGGCCAGCTTACTGTGTAATATGTTTCCAGCTATGCAAAGATGCTGACATTCCCTGATTGCCTCTAATGAGCGGCTAAAGCGGAAGAACTCGAAAGCTACCACCAACGCCAAGCTTTCGTCCGGCAAACATCTTGTTTGTCCCATGCCCAGCCGCACCTCGATTCCGTTGAAAATTCTTCCGGGGACTTTAGTCGACAAACAGCACTCGCTTCTCGCTTCTGGTGGGATCGACAGCAAACCATGCATGTTTTGGGAGCTCGCTACCCACAATGTCTCCTTGACAGTAAGTTCCCAACGGTGCACTTGTAAGGGATCTTGAGTCAAGCACCTCCAGAAGTTGAGAGCTCCCGCCGAATTCTGCCGCTTTTAGAGCTTTTACGGTCGAGAGGATTCAACGCCCGGCCCCGGGAAATCAGCCGGTGCATTCTCCGGACCCCACAGAGTCAATATTTGTGCCCCGGTGGAGGCCGATCTTTGCTTCAACTGAAAATACGCGGCCGTTTGTGGGACTCTTGACTCGAGTCGCGAGTGCGATTCAGTTCGTGAAGGCCCGGGCGGTCGATCCCTCGGCGGCCCGGCCGTAGCGAACGGGAGGCCGTGGGGGGTTTACAGCACAGACTTTGGGATGATGGTGTTGACAACCTTTACTTCAGAGAAACATCAGCCAGAGATAAACGCGTGCACTTCATTAGGCTCGAGTCAAAAGATGCGTAAACCAAACTTCATGGAGAGAAGCTATCGACATCTCTAGAGATAATATTCGCTCAAAAGACCCAGTTCACAACCTTAGAACGGACTTTGAGCCCGATTGATGTTAAGCCATTTGCGGAGCATCATAAGTTCAGATTATTGTCCAGGGCAAGCAATACATCCATGCAAGAGACCTTGCTAGTTCTTCCCCGCCAAGGGGCCTGCCTGCATGATTTTCGTTGCAATGGCCCCGTCCGTGTTTTAGAGAAATAGCACCCGGCGCGCGCCGCTTAGATATCAGTCAAGTCGCTCGTCTATCATCCCGTCCCTCGATACCGCAGTCAGGATGAGGCTCTCGGCACTCGCCTTTGGCACAGCAGCTCTCGCTCCCCTCTCCAAAGCCGCCTGCATCAGAGACATGGCTGACTCTTGCGTAAGTCGTCACTCCTCGAGTAATTCCCTTGCTCGCGCCAAAGGCTAACAAACGTTGGTTCAAAGTGTGCGGTTCTCGAGAATGCCGGCCTCAAGGTCCTGAGGCCGGGCACGGAGGCCTACACCGCCCGTGATGAGTCGTACTTCTCCGTCTCGGCCCAGCTGAGTCCCTACTGCATCGTGCAGCCGACCTCCGCGGCTGAGGTTGCTCTGGCCGTCACTACTCTCAAGAACTCGACTTGCAACTGGGCTGTCCGTGGCGGTGGCCACATGACCTGGGCCGGCGCCTCCAACAGTAAGTCTAACAGAAACTGTTGAGGCACAAGTGGCCTATGTGTGGTTAATAGTGGTGATGTCTGAAGGAGAGGGATCCCTAGGCGGCTAATCCGCCTAGGGATCGAGATGCCCTGGAGAGCAGGGGGGCAGGGGCCGCAAACCACGGTCACGTGACCGCGGCCTAGCGTGCTCCTCCGCAGAAACAGCCGCGATTTCTCATGGCTGCTAGATGTATGTGCTAACCCGAGCACCTAGTCGATGAGGGCGTCACCATCGACATGGGCCTGATCAAGCAGGTCGAGTACTCGGCCGAGACCAAGGTCGCCAGCGTCGGCGCCGGAGCCCTCTGGCGCGACGTCTACGCGGCGCTCGAGCCGTTCGGCGTCACGGCCCCCGGCGGCCGGACCTCCACCGTCGGCGTCGCCGGCTTCCTCACCGGCGGCGGCAACAACTTCTTCAGCTCCGAGGTCGGCCTCGGCTGCGACAACGTCGTCAACTTCGAGGTCGTCGACGTCGTCGAGCTCTGGGGCGGACAGGTCTGTTACGACCCGCTTTGCAAGGATAACAGTTGGCCGACCCACTTGCGCGTCGGGCGGCTATGACATGATATTTGT